>CAUYSK010081443.1:0-10275 GCA_963575035.1 Avahi laniger
CAAGAACTGTTTAATGGCAAAGTCCTGCCCCTCTCAGAGTACCTAGAATCTTTCTGTTCCTGTCATTCATTCTGCTAATCAGCCAGTCGTTCATCTAATATAATTATTATAAGCCTGCTGTGTGTTAGGCCCTGTGTATGCTAAGATAATCAAGGAATTTGTCCATACATTTTTACCTGTTGACACATTTATTACATCCAGTTTTTATTCTCAAGTATTGAAACATGTGAAAGAATAACAAAGCACTTTATTTTTTATTGTTCAAATTTAAAAAACTGTTGACTGATATTGTTTGTATGTAAGTAAAAAGCATATCAGAAGGCAGAAATTTTAAGATATAAAATGAATAAGGAAGAAACCATAGTGACAGTTGAATAGCTTTTTCTTTAGAGTAAAGAAAACACACATCAGTGATAGAAAAGTCAGAACAAAAGTTAGGAAAAATAACTAAACCAACCTATTTAAAAATGTAGTTAAATGGTGGCACACACGTGGGCCTCACTGAAGGCGTGAAGCTCTGATTTGATCCCCGTGTGAGACTGGTTTTTATGCTTTTGACATTCACTTCCCTCATTCGAGGCACCATCTTACAGGTGTATTCTGCTGGTCACAGGGAGATCCGGATAAAACAGGCACATTTACTACTGTTACCAAGAAGCAGCTCTTAAGTTCATAATTCATCTAAGTTTTGGTTTTCACCTAAAAAGTTCCTCTAATGGGTTTTATTTGTAGATTTCAGTTCAAGCCTTTTTGAACTTGCAGAGATTAATAAGATCTAAATAATGTCTATTTTTTAAATTACCATGATTTATAAATTATTCCTCTTATGTTTTCTATAGATGTGTTTTTATTCTTATCCCTTTTCTGTAAATTACACAGGCCTTCCCCTTGTTAACAGTTAACACTTGAAACTACCGTGGTATTCTTTCAGTCAGTTTAACATGTGTTTTCTGTGCACCTATTATGTGTCTAGAACTTTGCTCTCAGATAATAGAACAAAACTGGAAAGGAAATTATTTTCCAGGATAAAAATCAATTATCCTGATTTGGAGAATTTACAAGCCTTGTCATGACCATACTGATGTCTAAAATTGTAATCTTGTCTTGATTTTGTACAAACATTTAAAAGGTATCCTACTTCAACAATTTGGCTTGGCTTACTACATGTTTTTTATGACATTTCATGACATATATGCCCATTGTCAGTGACAACTTAATGCATGTATTTGTAACTTAAAAATCTGACAGTGGATTACCAGGCTAAAATTGGGAAACCTGAGGTCTTACCCTAGTTCCTTCACTGATTACCCACTGAACTTAAAGAAGTTTTACCAACTTTTGTAGGTCTCAGTGTCTTCTTTCTTAAAAACAGCATTGAACTAAATTGTCTCTGTTTATCGAAATGAAACTGTTCTAGGACAATATAACTATTAAAAAAGTTACCTTTTATGGTTTAAGAAAGGTAATTAGATTCCAGTGTACATATATGATTCTAGTTACTAAACTAAAAATCAAGTACCATTCTGTTGAATAATATGACCTTTGATATGTACTGGAAGCACCATAGTAGAATATAATGGAAATAATATTACAGATTTCTAATTTCCACTATGCTATTTACCAACAATACATCTTTTTTTTTTTAATTTTTTTTTCCTTAAAAAATATCCAGCTAATTTCTTTCTGTTTTTAGTAGAGATGGGGTCTTGCTCTTGCTCAGGCTAGTCTCGAACTCCTGAGCTCAAACAATTCACCCGCCTCGGCCTTCCAGAATGCTAGCATTTATAGGCATGAGCCACCGCGCCCAACCCCAATAATATATCTTCATTTTTTTTTAAAATCTCTTCCTTTTGGTTTCAGTTTTTTCCTGAATAGGGTAATACAGAAAGAAAATGTTCTGCCTAAAAACAGAATAGTTGTTCCCTTGAGGCCACATTTAATTTTAAGAGCTATAAATCTGTAAATTAAAATGTCCCTTGAGACAGAAAAATATCTCTTTGGTAGACTTCTAACTTAAAGCAAGAGATCTGCATTTTAAGCATCACTAATCCTTGGGGAAATATGTAATTATTGTCATGTCCCACTTGTGTGTCAGTTACCCACATCTATTAATACATTTAGAATTTATCTTACTACCTCCAAAGGGGCCTGGTAGGCTTCCCATCTATTTCTCCTGTGGGTTCTTCTATTTTTCTCCAAAATATTCACTCAACAATAATTCACTGACTTTATAATGTGTTCCAGGCATTGAAGATGCATAAGTGCGAGACATCGTCCCAGAACTTTAGGAGATTATAATCTATACACAGAAACAGTTATGTAAAGAGTCCATCACAATGTAATGCAATCATCTTAATAAAACTATATTAAGGTGTAGAGAGAGGGACCATAGCAGATAGAGTACTTAAGTATTCCAGGAGTCAGAAAGGCATTGCAAAGGAAACTTCTTCTTAGTGGAGGAGGAGAAGCTACTAGGTAGAGATAATTTACAGTAGTGCAATCTAGGCAGAGGGAAAATATTGAAAAAGGAACAGAGGTATGAAACAGCCTGAATGCTCAGCCAATGGTTTCAGATATCTGAAGTATAGAGTATGAGGCTGACATTAAGATGAAATAAAACTAGAAAGGTAGACAGGGGCCAGATGCCCCATGGCATCTTTAGATGCCATGCATAGGTACTTAGATTTCTTTCTAATAGTGGAATTATTTATGATTAAATTTGTGAGATCTTAGATAAGTTATATAACCTCTCAGCACCTCTGTAAAAGGGGGTAATAGTGTGTTGTAGATTATTGTGAGGGTTAAATGATTTAATCTGTGTAAAGCACTTAGTGCCAGATGCACAATAAACATCTGTAAGAAGGCCAGCAAAGCCTTGTATGATCTAATCCCTGCATCTCTTGAGTCTTATTTCTCAAAATCTTACTTACCCTGCCCTAGACCCAAGATTCAGACTTACCATGGTTTTGATTTGCATTTTCCTGATGTCTAATTATGTTGAGCATCTTTTAAGTGCTTGTTGGCCATTTGTATATCATTTTTGGAGAAATGTCTGTTAAGATTCTTTGCCTATATTTTAATCAGATTATTTGCCTTTTTCTTGTTCAATAGTAAGTGCTCTTTATGTACACTGGATACCACCCTTTTCAGATATATGTTTCTAGAATATATATTTTGTATCAGGGTAATACAAATCAAAATCACAATGCGATTTCACTTCACACTCACTAGAATTGCCATAATAACAAGTGTTGGCAAGGAGATAGAGAAATTGGAGCTCTTATGAAGTGCTGGTGGGAATATAAAATGATATAGTATCTTTGGAATACAATCTGGCAATTCCTCTAAAATTAAACATAGAATTACCATATGGCTCAGCAGTTCAACTCCTAGGTATATACCCAAGAGAAATGAAACGTATGTCTACACAGAAACTTGCACATGAATGTTTATAGCAACATTATTCATAATAGTCAAAAAGTAGAAACAATCCAAATATCCGTCAGATGGGGAATGGATGGACAAAATGTGGTATTCATACAATGGAATATTTTTCATCAATAAAAAGAAATGAAATACTGATATATGCTACAACATGGGCCTTGAAAACTATGCTAAGTAAAAGAGGCCATTCATACAAGACTACATATTATAGGATTCCATTTATATGAAATGCCCAAAATAGGGAAATCTATAGAGACAGAAAGTAAATTAATGGTTGCCTGGGCTAAGGGGTTGGGACAGATGAGGGGACAGTGACTGCTAAAAGGTTGGGAGTGTCTTTTTGGAATGATGAAAATGTTTCAAAATTGTGATGATGGTTTCACAACTGTATGAATATATTAATACTAAAAAACATTGAGTTACGTACTTTAAATGGGTGAATTTATGGTATACTATTTAGATCTCAATAAAAAATAAATTTTAGGCCGGGCATGGTGGCTCATGCCTGTAATCCTAGCACGCTGGGAGGCTGAGGCACGGGCAGATTGTTTGAGCTCAGGAGTTCAAGACGAGCCTGAGCAAGAGCAAGACCCCGTCTCTACTAAAAATAGGAAGAAATTAATTGGACAACTAAAAATATATAGAAAAAATTAGCCAGGCATGGTGGCGCATGCCTGTAGTCCCAGCTAGTTGGGAGGCTGAGGCAGGAGGATCGCTTGAGCCCAGGAGTGTGAGGTTGCTGTGAGCGAGGCTAACACCATGGCACTCACTCTAGCCAGGGCAACAAAGTGAGACTCTGTCAATCAATCAATCAATCAATCAATTTATTTATTTTAAAAAATCAATATTGAATGCATCAAGTGTGACCATATCCTAAATTAGGAGATCAAACTAGATAGATAACTTGTAAAGGCCACCTCCCATGTACATGATTCTAAGCTTCTGTAATTTTAAATTATGTCAGTGATAAATCAGTCAATACATTCTAAAACTTGAATTTCAAAGCATAACTGATAATCTAGTGAACAGATGCATGTCCTCCAAAACTGTTTAAAAACTAATCTTTATTGTTTTTTCATGAGGTCTTAAGTCAAAGCCAGTTATCATGTTCTAAAATTTTTCTATTAGTATCATGTTAGTCTTTAAATATGATTTTACTTTATCCTACATAATAATGGTGCATCTAACTGATTTTCTTTACTCTTCTGCATTTTCCTAAAAACAAGGTTTCAGACAGTGAGTAACAATGTAATCCTTTTTTCTACCTTTCAGTATTTAAAAAACAACAGAAGACTGGCAACAGTGACTCACACCTGTAATCCTAGCACTTTGGGAGGCTGAGGTGGTAGGATCATGTGAGGCCAGGAGTTTGAGACCAGACCTGCCTGGACAACACAGTGAGACTCCATCTCTTTAAAAATTAGCTAGGCATTGTGGCTCATACCGATAGTCCCAGCTATTCGGGAAACTGAGCCAGGAGAATCACTTGAGCCTGGGCCTTTGAGGTTGCAGTGAACCATGACCACACCATTGTAGTTCAGCCTGGGTGACACAGTAAGACCTGTCTCTAAAAAAATAAAAATAAATAAATAAAAGAACAATAATGACCACAAAGATTTTCTAACATGAATTTATCAATGCTGGTTTTCAAAACAAATCTTTTTTAATCTTTTTGAATAACATAGTAAAAGTTGGTCTTTATTTTTTTCTTCTGTTTTTGTTCACTTTTTTTCTTTTATTAACAGCTTTGAATTTTAATTTGACTTTTTCATTAATTTCTTAGGAAGAAAATCATTACATCTCTTTTTGCTGGTTTCCTAACCTTAAAGGTGACGATAATGTTATTGTTTCAGAAATAGCAAGGCAGGGCATAACTTTTGTAGAGCACTAGAAAGATGTAGCTAAAAATAAAAAATGAGGGGAAAAAATATAAGAAAGACTGCAAGTCATGATTTAGGACTTTTGCGTGGATAGAGTATATAGCATTATTTTATATGTAGGGATAAAGATTTAAATAGGCTTTACATTTATTTGTAATTTAAAATACCCTAATTGTGGGGAAAAAATGCTATGATGAGCCTGTTAAAGCACATTACCACATTTTTCTTATCTGTATAATGGAAATTATATGGCATACATTAGATAAATAAGTCAATATAACAGAAAGAAGGTCCTGAAATAGATGTACACACATACTCAGTTGATTTTTGACAGTGGTGTCAAGGCAATTCAAAAGGGTAAAGGATAGTCTTTTCAACAAATTGTATTGGAACAATTGGATATCCATGTAATAGAAAGTAAATCTTGACCTCTGCTTCATCCTTAAGATAGACAAAGATTTCCTGGTCAGGACACTCAAATCACTAATAAATATTGATAAATTGGACTTTATGAAAATTAAAAGTTTCTCTCTTCAAAAGACACCATTAAGAAAATGAAAAGGTATATATTGTCAACAAGTGTGAAGGGTCAGTTTCATGCTATTTGTGGACTAACAAGTTAGCCTGCCATAGTTTTATGGATGCTGGTAGAAAACATGACTCGTGGGTCAGAGATGAAGAACAGTTTAACACTATAGCAATAGTAGTTACCAGAATATTAGTATATTCGTACCAGTTCCCCAGGCCTCGGGTATATCAAGATGCATTAGCAATTGTATAGATTTTGCCTTGGCCCACGAGAAGGACATCTGTGGTAATTGAATCATCAATAACAACCCTGACCTGAGAGTTAAGGCTGACCTAAAAGTCTTCCACCACCATGGTAGATGGTGTCATTGATCAGTTCAGATAGTCAGGGAGTGAGAGTGGCTCCACGCCATTAAACAAGACTTAACCTTTATTTTTAGTTTTGAGCAGTACAACACTGGCTTGTGGCTTAATGTTTTTAGCCACCCATGATCAATATCAGATGGCAAGGTCCTCATGGCTGACACCCTCTATTACAACCTTGAGAGTTCTTTAACTCAGTGTCATAGCCGCAGCGTTTTCTAGCTGAGGCCATAGGGTTTGCACCTCTGGCTGACTCAAGCTAGCACATTGGTGACCTTCTTTGGTGAGTCCACCTTAATCCAGAGCACCTGCATTCCCATTACTAAAATACTCTCACTCAGTTTCAATATAAGAAATAGGGTCATTTTCTAGGGTGGTAGGACTGATCACGAATATTTACTAAGATTTCTTTAGGTTAGTTTTTCATTCTCTGTTGGGTCACTTTCATCAGCATTCTAAATTCAATCTGGGACAATAAGAGCCTGAATACTAGTCAAGACCTCATCCTTGGTTTCCTACAAGAGTATATCTATCTCTGAGAGATCTCCCTGAAAGGGTAAAAGCAACCAGGACCCCCCTTCCAAAAACTCTGAGACCCCTTCCTGTCATTTGCAAATACATTTAAGGTTGACATGACAGACTACAGAAGAAGTTGAGCTATAAGACAGCCATCTGATTCCATTCTTCCTTAAGAAGCATTACACCAGCCATTGTTTTAATGATTGGCCTGGTTTATACTCCTTAATTCCTCTCCTTTCATTGTCATTATGAGTGTATATCTCTAATTGTTGTCTGAAAGAGTATAGAACTTTGTGCCTATGCAGGATGAATCTTAGTACTGTTATTTAGCTTAGCACAATGACTATGTAAGATAGTAACATCATAGTTAGCTGAATAAAGGGTATATAGGAACTGCGTGCTGTCCTTGTAACTTTTTTATAAGTCTAAAACTACTTCAAAATATAAGTTAAAGAATTTTAAATAAAAATAAGTTACAGAATAGAAAGAAATGTTCACAATACTTATATCTAACAAAGGTCTTACATCCACAAAATATAAAGAACTCTTACCACTGAATAATAACAAGACCAACCCAATTAACAAATGATCAAAAGATATAAACACTTACTTCATGAAAGTAGATATTATTCAGTTGGCCAATAAGCACACGTAAAGGTATTCAAGATCATTTGTCGTCTCAGAAATGCAAGTTATTAACCACATTAAAATACATCTCATTCCCACCAGAACAGTCAAAATTAAACAACAAGTGTTGTTAAAGATAGGGAACAACAAGAACTCTCATGCATTGCTAGTTAGAATGTAAAACAATACAACCTCTTTGGAAAAAAACTTATGTAGTTTTTTATAAAGTTAGATGTATACTTTCCCTGTGACCTAACAATTCCATACCTAGGTATTTATATAAAAGAAATTAAAACATGACCGCAAAGGGAGTTGTACACAAATTACGATAGCATCTGTATTCACAATACATAATAACCAAAAGCTGGCAGCAACCCAAATGTCCATTAATAGGAGAATGGATGAACAGATTGTGATACAAGTCCCCTTTCTGATATGTATTGTGAAAATGAGGGGACTTCAAAAAGTTCGTGTAAAAATGGAATTAATAGGTAAAAATAAAAAATACAAACTTTATTTTTCAACATAAGCTCTATCAAGTTCAAGACACTTTTATAAGCAATGGTAATCAGCCATTTAGTGCCTCCCTAAAGAATTGAAAGTCCTGGGAATTTATGTCAATGCAGTCTTTTTTACATTATTAACTGAAGAAAAATGGGTACCCTTTACAGATTTTTTAAGATAGGAAACAAGAAGTCAGAAGGAGCCAAATCAGGACAGTAAGGTGGATACCTAATAATTTACCATCAAAACTGTTGCAAAATTGCCCTTGTTTAAATAAACTTAACCAACAAAGTGAAATATCTCCATAATGAAAACTATAAAACATTGATGAGAGAAATTGAAGAGGACACACAAAAAGTGGAAAGATATTCCATTCTCATGGATTGGAAGAATCAATATTGTTAAAATGTCCGTATCACCCAAAACAATCTACGGATTAAGTGCAATCCCCATCAAAATACCAATGACATACTTCACAGAAATAGAAAAAAATAATCCTAAAATTTATATGGGACCACAAAAGACCCAAAATAGCCAAAGCCATGCTGAGCAAAAAGAACCAGACTGGAGGAATCACATTACCTGACTTCAAATTATACTACAGAGCTGTAGTAATCAAAACAGCATGGTACTGGCATAAAAACAGACACACAGAGCAACGGAACAGAATAGAAAACCCAGAAATAAATCTGTTCATCTATAGTAACCTTATCTTTGACAAAGGTGCCAACAACATACAAGGGGGAAAGGGCAGTCTCTTCAGTACATGGTGGTGGGAAAACTGGATATACATATACAGAAGAAAGAAACAACCTTTATCTCATGCCATATATAAAAATCAAAATGGATTAAAGATTTAAATCTAAGACGTGAAACTATGAAACTACTAAGAGAAAATATTAAAGAAACACTTCAGTCGTTGGTAAGGCAAGGACTTCTTGAGTAATAGGCCCCAAAGCACAGGCAACCAAAGCAAAAGTGGACAAATGGGATCACATCAAGCTACAAAGCTTCTGCACAGCAAGGGAAACAATCAACAAGGTGAAGAGACAACCCACAGAATGGGAGAAAACATTTTCAACCTATCCATCTGACAAGAGATTAATAACTAGAATATATAAGGAATTCCAACAACTCAGTAGGAAAAAATCAAATAATCCAATTAAAAAGTGGGCAAAGGATCTGAATGGATATATCTCAAAAGAAGACATACAGATGACCAACAGGTATATGAAAAAATGCTCAACATCATTAGTCATCAGAGAAATGCAGACTAAAACCACAATGAGATAGCATCTCACCCCAGTTAAAATAGCTTTTATCAAAAAGACAAGCAATAACAAAAGCCGACAAGGATATGGAGAAAAGGGAATTCCCCTCATACACTGTTGGTGGGAATGTAAATTAGTGTAGCACTATGGAGAACAGTATAGAGGTTCCTCAAAAAACTAAACATGGAACTACCCTATGGCCCAGAAATCGCACTGCTGGTTATATATCCAAAGGAGGGGAATTCAACATATCGACAAGGAACCTGTCCTCCCATGTTATTACAGCACTATTCACAATAGCCAAGATTTGGAATCAATCTAAGTGTCCATTGCTAGGTGAATGGATAAAGAAATTGTGGTATAGATACACAATGGAATATTATATAGCTGCAAAAAAAGAATGAAATCTTGCCATTTGCAACACCATGAATGGAACTGGAGAGCATTGTGTTAAATAAGGCAGGCACAGAAAGAAAAATCTCACAAGTCCTCACTCATATGTGGGAGCTAAATATTAAAAACAACTGATTCATGGAGAAAAGAGAGTAGAGCGATCATTACCAGAGGCTGGGAAGGGTAGTGGGGCGTGGGGGGATACAGGAGGATGGTTAACGGGTACAAAAATGTAGTTAGATAGAATGAACAGTATTCAGTAGCACAATCAAGTGACTGTAATCAACAGTAAGGGTACACTTTAAAATAACTAAGAGTGGAATTAGAATGTTCCTAACACAAAGAAATTATAAATGCCTGAGGTGATAGATACCCCAATTACCCCAAGTCGATTAATTCACATTGTATACCTGTATCAAAACATCACATGCACCCTATAAACATAGACAACTATTGTGTACCCATAATAATTTTTAAAAATAAATAAGTTGCCCTTGTTCGATGAGAGGAATGAGCAGGAGCATTGTCACGGTGGAGAACTCTCTAGCGAATATTTCATGGGTGTTTTTCTGCTAAAGCTTTGGTTAATTTTATCAAACCACTCTCATAATAAGCAAATATTATCATTCTTGGGCCTCCCAGGAAGTCATCAAGCAAAATGCCTTGAGCATCCCAAAAACTTGTTGCCATGACCTTTGCTCTTGACCAGGCTGCTTTTGCTCGACCAGACCACTTGCACCTCTCGG
>CAUYSK010081444.1:0-62582 GCA_963575035.1 Avahi laniger
ATTGTAATTAGTGCCATTTGCTTCTGTAACCGTGCTTGCTTTTAGTTGTTTGTTAAATATAGGAGTAAAAGCAGGAGTGACTCCATGACAAGCTGAATTTCCTGAAATAGGCCTAAGTTTCAGTTTCCCCCGAAACCGAAACGCGGACCAGAACTGGCACCGGCGTGAAAATTGAAAATCTCGAGGCTTGGAGCCAACCAATCAGGAGCCGAAACCATCCGCCACTTTCAAAGGAACCAATGGACTAAGGGGGGAGGGGGGATGGTGTGCCCAGCGTGTCGTGTGGAACCTGCGTGTCATATGCCACTGGTGTGTCGTGTGCAAAAGAAAGTACAAAAGCTTCACTTTTACCCCAGGGCGGGGTCTTGGTTCATAGGGAGGCCACTGAGTTGGTGCTCTGGGACTTGGACCCTAGCTCGAGCTAGTCAATAAACTCCTTTGCCATTTGCAGCCTCGGTGACTCTGCCTCTCTGTTCCTGGGGCCCGAGGGGAACCGGCTCTAACATTAGTATGTGAGTAGCGTGTCTTTCTAGTGTTCTTTAGCAACACGTGTTTATGAGATAGCCTGCCTTGGTTCAAAATTGGCTTGGTAATAAATCTTGCCTTTATTACTTACTATGTAATCTTGGGCAAGTTACTTAACCTCTCTGCATCTCAGTTTCCTTATCTGTAAAGTGTGGATAATGCTAGTAATAGTACTGACTTCCCAGGGTTATTGTGCAGATTAAATGTTTAATATGTAACGTATTAACACTTAGAACACTGCCTGGTACATAGTAAACCTATAATTAAGGGGTACGACTATGGAACTAATTCAGTAGAGGGATCTCGCAGGTACTGATGATAATTCTGTGCTACAGAGTGAATATGGTTAATACTACAATAAACGAAACAAAATAAAGGGAACAAACAAATAAAAATAGCAATAAAAGAAACTGCATGAAGGAGTTGACAGTTATACCAGGGAGGGATTTTTCAGTTGTGTTGACAGAGAATCCAACTTAAATAAGTGGCTTATGCAATTAAATGGAATATATTGATCCATATAGCTGAGAAGTCTGTGCATAGGACTGGATTTAGGTACACCTTCATCAGGGAGGTCAAACGAGGTCACCAGCAATCCCACTTCTTGCCATCTTTTGCTTCTACTTTCCACTGTCTCATTCCCTGGGTCCCACAGGTGGCTCTTGGGGCCTCTGGTCTGTGCTCTCAGGATGATTGATACACTGGCTCCAGAGCTGGCCTCATCACACCCTTGGATTACACCATCTGGGCAAGGAAAATAGCCTCTTTCAGAGCTGCTACAAAAGTCCTAGAATGTAGTTTTTTAAGAGCTCAAATTGAGTTTCCTGACATTCCCAAGCCGATATCATTATGTCAGGGGGATAGGCTGGGCTGATTGGCCAATGAGGACCCACGCTTGGAATCACCCAAAAGAAAATCAGGCTAACGTTGGCAGGAGAAGCAGGGAATGGATTCTGGAAGTCACCAGTGCCCACGACGGTAGTGAATCAGCCAACTTACACTGAAATCAGTGCTCTCCAAAGTGGGTTGCAGAGTCCCCAGAAGGCATGTGAAGGAATATTAGAGCTTTATTTTTGCTTATTTTCCATCTAAAAATAGAAATGGACTTTGTAAATATTTAGGTTAACTCCGGCACTCATATTTGGTTCACATGTCAGACAGTCATGAGTTAAATCCCATTTGCCAAGAACTGAGAGGGGAGAGTGGGCGTTCTCCCACAGAAAGGGACTGACAACAGTGCCCTTTAACTATTGGGATATACTGCAGTGTGCCCACTCAAGTGGATTTACATTTTATACTATTTAATTTTAACTAAACTAGGTTAAAAACATTTCAGCCACAGAATCGTAAATTGAGGATTAAGCTTTTTCTTATTAATAAGAAAAGGGCACAGCTGACATGTTTCTTACTTTTGAAAAGAGCTTGCTGTCTGCCACGTTAACAAGGCAAAAACAATGACTTAATCAGATCCGAGGACAAGTCAATCAAAAAATTTGACAGTACCAATAAGGCTGTTTGAAATACAGACTCACATTCATTACTATTAATGATATCCTGATCCTAAGTATGCCTTGAGATATTGGTTAAAGTACTTGGGATTTGCAAAATCTTTAGAAACCAGGTATCTGGACATAAAGACAAACCCTACTGTTTTTCTTTTTTTGGTGATCTTTAAAGACATGTGATACTCAATTTAGTACTTTAGAAAATTTCACTCAATTTAATATTAAATGTTTAGAGAGTTGACTTCCTTCTAGATTTCTTACTTAATGGCAAAAGACATACCTTCGGGAAAAACAATTGTCTTCCTGCTTAATCAGGAATAGTAGAAATAGTTCATGGAAAACAACATGATGACAAGCTAAAATGTATTCCTTGGTCAGCACAAAGAATGCTGAGATTGACCAACTATATCCTGAAAATTGATTAACTAAATTAATCCTAAAGATTAGCAAGAAAAACAAATACTAGAGCAATTATACAATGTGGGAAATTTGCTATATAGTGAATAAAAATACAGATGTCTCAAACGTTTCTCAGGTTATTACATTGGCTAGATTCTGTTTCAATATGAAACATAACAAAGAACTGCTTTTTTATGTGAGCAACTAAGGAAAGCTATACCAGAAAAGATAACATTCTTAATAATAAATGACTTCTTTAATGAAAATGATATTTTTTGGAAGAACAGTGCAAGTAAAGCCACAGAGAAATGGCAGTTCTGAGTGGAGTGGAGGGATGGGGGTACGATTCCACAGCTATGCTCGCACATGAGATCCTTCACTGCACCATTTATGGATGAGCTATTGCGGCAAAGACACTGAGGCCAGAGCTGTGCTACATGTTACAGAAAGTCACTGATGTGGTGAATTTCTAAATTTTTATAAATTAGTATATAGCAGAGTATTTGTAACAGTAATGACATGAGAGGTGACTCTGAAAATATTTTATACCCCATTGTGGCTCACAGATGTTCTTGGGACAGAGATCTTAAATGTTGCTAAACTTGAGAACACACATCTTTGTTGGACACAGAGACAGCTATTCTCAATTTGTTGCCTTATTTTATTCTATTTATTTAATTTTTTTTATTTCAACATATTAGGTTATGTGTATTTCCCTTGTCCCACCTGAGTCAGAGCTTCAAGTGTGTCCATCCCCCAGACAGTGCGCACCGCACCTGTTAGGTGTGTATATACCCATTCCCTGCTCCCCTCTCCCATCTACCCAACACCCAATGAATGTTACTACTGTGTGTGCACTTAAGTGTTGATCAGTTAATACTAATTTGATGGTGAGTACATGTGGTGCTTGTTTTTCCATTCTTGGGATACTTAGTAGAATGGGCTCCAGCTCTATCCAGGACAATAAATTTGTTGCCTTTTTACATGATAACAAGTAGAATGCTACCTATTTGGTTTTTTTAAAATCCACACACAATCCAATCTATCTCTTTAAGGTAAAATGTGATGCTAATAATGGATGAGACAGTAATTATTTTTTAAAAGAAATGTGCTGTGGAGAAAATATTTTGAAATCGGACACTTGGAAATGTTTTATCTAATCACATTTATTGTAATATTTTTTATAATCACTGAGTGCACCTGTGATAAGATGTTTTCATCGGCAACTTGGGAAAATAAAGTATTTATTAAATATTTATATGTTTATTGATGTATCCAGAGCAATGCCTGATTTAAATGTACACCTATTCTGCCCTGTCTAAAGGCACTAAATCCAAACAATGCTCTCCAAATTCATTTTGGAAAATTCTGTAAATTGGTGGTATAAATGTTCACATTATATTCATAAAACTATGATTTATGATAATCCATCTACTCATCACAAGCTTGGCAGGCCTATTTATATGGATAAATAAGAGGACTTTATAGAATTTTTTAATGTCATGATATTCAGCACACATTGATTCCTTTTATATCCAGTATGCTTTCACCACACTTCAGGTAAAAATATGCAGTTTCTCTCTAGAATACCATTCTTCTTCCATTCTTCAACCATGAAATGGCCTAGGATAAGCCAGTCACTACAGTTTATCCCCTTGGCCACAATGATTAGTTTGACAGAAGTCAGGCCAATAGGGCCAACGAAATGCAATTCCAAGATTTTTGTTCTACTCATCAGGAAAGCTGACTCTCTCTTGGGTGCTAGATAGTATTGAGTCTGAAGCTGCAGGGGCCAGCTCCCGGGGCCTGAGATACTGCCAACCCTGAAGAGGCAGAACCAGGAGATGGAGTCTAGAAACATCATCAGAACCTTGAATTGAGCCATACTTGGTCTAGCCCTAGACTTTGTAGGTTTATTGTCTGTTTGCTTTTGCTCAAGACTATTAGGTTGGGGTTCTTTTGCTCACAATTGAAAAAAATCCCAACTGATTATCAGGCTATAAATATAATTACAGAGTATTTAAAACAATGATATAGCATTAAAAAATGCAGTAGTCCTTTCAGGCTAATATTTGCAAGGATTATAAAACAGCAGAGCTGGAAAGGAGATGCGTCTTCCCAAACACTTGCAGAGGAACAGATGTTATGTCCACTGCACTGTGCTCTTCCTCCACTGCCCAGCCTGCTACAGACTTGGGGATGTGTATTATTTACGACACCTTTAATGCAAGTGACTGAACCCAACTCATGCCAGCTGGAGCCAAGAGGGAATTTGTTGGCTGGTGAGGAGACTGGGGTGACTCATGGGGCTGAAGGAAGAACTGCAGAAACTTAGGCCTCAGGGACTGAATGGGACTTGTGGTAGGCTAAAAAAAATGGATATATTCACTTCCTGGAACCTGTAAATGTTAGCTTATATAGCAAAAGAGTGAATATTATATGGCAAGATGTGATTGAGTTAAGGATCTTGCAAGGAGGAGCTTTTTCTGGATTATCCAGTGGGCTCTAAATGCAATCATGTACATCCTTATGAAAGAGAGGCAGAGGAACATTAGATACAGACAGAAGAGGAGAATAGACATGCACGGAAAAGAAGGTGATGTGAAGATGGAGCAGAGACTGGAGTGATGTGGCCACAAGCCAAGGGATGCCAGGAAATGCTGGCAGTTGCCAGAAGCTGAAAGAGGGAAGGAGTGAATTCTCCTCTAGATCCTCCAGAAGGAGTACTGCCATGCCAATACCTTGATTTCTGGCTTCTTGCCTCCAGAAGTGTAAGAGAATAAATTTCTGTTGTTTCAAGTCATCAAGGTTGTGGTAGCTCTAGCAAACTAACGCAACTAATGCAGAACTTAGTGCTGTAAGTTTCTGTCTCTCTCTCTTTCTCAATCACACACACACCAGACTCTCAATTTATTCTGCTGTTTTAGTTTCTCCATCTGACTGATAAGATGGTTGGTACAAAATTACATCCTCTCACCTTTGGAATTCCAGCAAGGAGACAGAGAATCTATTTTCCTGAGGTCCATATATCCAGCCCAGGGAAGGGTTCTGATTGGTCCTGCTTGTTTCATGTGCCCACCTCTCGGACGAAGCTCATTGCCAAGGCGGAAGTCCTGTCGTGGCTGTGTGTGGGTCATGATGTCAGGTTTGGCAGTTTCATTCTATATTCTTGGTTCTTGTGTGCCCTTGGCCAAAGAATGACCAGACACACCAAAGGAAGGCAAGCATGAGGTGAAATTTATTGAGGGGGAGCAAGATAAGATTATAGAGCAAGAGCAAGACAGAGGTTTACAAAGCAAAATACATGCACACAGATGATGAGTAGACCCCTTGTTGTAGCAAGAGAGACCTTGGTTATGGTCTGGGTCTTCTTTTATAGTGTCTGGATAGGGATCTCCCTGTGGTTCAGACATCATCATGAAACCACTTTGTGGACTCTTAAGAGTTACATGACCTGAGTCTTACTGAGCATGCAGATCTCCCATGAGCCTCTCTGAAAGCCCATTCAGGGTGGTGAACTGCAACATAGATTTAAGCTAATGACATGATAATTAGCCTTAGGTTGTCCTAAGTCACCTTATAGACTCTATTGTACTTATGTCACTTGGCCTGTGGGCTAGAGAGTCCTCTGCATTCTTTTGCAGTTGGCGTGCTAAGTTCTGATTGGGAGATTGGTAGGGCATTCCCTCTTCCCCCAGATATAGCAGTTACTCGGACAGGATTGAGGTGGGGCAGCACCAAGATGGGGGGGTGGCTGGGGCCTGCCCTTGTTCTTCTTCCCAGGTGGGGAAATTGCTCAAGGCAGCAGGGAGGCGAGGCACTCACTTTCATCCCTAGGAGACCTGGAATCCCTCGCTACACACACAGTGACACCATCCCTATAGCAGGCTACACACTGTTACTGATAGCTTCACAAACCACATAGTATGGAGGAGGTTTCTCTAAAGAAGGGACACTGGGTGGTCTAAAACAACCAGTACCCAGTGAAAGGCAGTAGGCCAGATTCCTGGGCTCTTTCCCAGCTTGGGACACTATGAAGACATGCAGAATTGTGGACGAAGAACATTGGACTTGTTTCTGAGACACTGGATATTCCTGACTCTAGGTCCAGACAGAGGAGTAGACAACTGCCTTTAGAATTTATGTGGACCCTGGAAAAGCTGCTTGTTTGATTAAAATGATGAACACACCCTCCTATAAATTCCAGTCAGAATGAGACTGGTCTAGGCCAGATGAGAGGGTGGCCTCAGTGACACCAAGAAGTATCACTGGCAACTTTAGGTTATGGATAGGGTTGAGCTCTCCTGAGAGAACCCCTGGGAATAGGGTTTTTCATGGCCAGAGGCCCAAAGCTGGAGACAGCCTTTGCCTCATTCCCTGAACACTTCATTTCCCTTTCTTTTCCCCCCTTTAGTCACTTTCCCTCCAATATCTTCTTTCTCTCTTCTTCTCTCTCACTCCCACCCTTGGGAGAAGCAGCAAGATGCTAATGCACCAGCCATGGGCTTTATAGAAAGAAGTTCATGCTTTTCTTCCCCTCCCACTGAAAAGAAAATGCCTTCCCTTGCCTAGCTTTGGTGACTACTCTATTATCAGCATAATCACTGACATTTCTCACAAAACCTCACTGACTGAGATTCTCTCAGGGTTTGGGCTACTCCCTGGGAATTAATCTGGCCCTTTTGAACAATGACAGGGCTTCTTTCGGACCCTTAGGTATTATTTTTAATGCACCAGCGAAACCTAAAAATGGAAGAGAATAAATGCAGCTGCTCAAAGGAACCGACCTGCACAAAAAGGTCACATAGTAGAAGAATTTGGCTCATTAAGAATGTGCAAATGTGGCAGGAAATGCTCCTTTTTACTGGCTTTCTATGGTAAATAGAAACGCTGCCACTAAGGGCTGAATAACCATGCAGAGTGAGCCTATCAGGTGGCACCTCCTCCTGCTGGCTCTGCCTCCTTGAGGCTCCTCTTTGCCCTCATTAAATTTTTAGCTGCCTGTGGCTACTTCCAAAGAAAGCTGACTCTTTCAAGCTACCGACTTAAATAGCTGTAATGAATGTGTAGCTGCAATGAATGTGTGGGAGGGCAATGTAACATCTCTGCAGGGGAGAGACTTACAGTTTATTTTTTTAATGTGAGGAAATATGCTACTCTAATCTATGAATATCTATGGATCCGATTGGCTGTGTGTTGGAGGTCCGCAAGACTATGCCCAGGTTCAATGGTTTACTAGGAGGATTCACAGAACTCAGCATATACCTGTGCTCATGGCTCCGATTTATTATAGTGAAAGGATACAAAGCAAAATCAGGAAGGGGAAAAGGCTTGTGGCACAAAGACCATAGGAACCCAGGTGCAAGCTTCCAAGAGTCCTCTCTTAGTCAAGTGACACAGGATGCACTTAATTTCTCCAGCAACAAATTGGGAAGTGATGTCTACCAGGGAAGCTCATTAGAGTCAGTGCCCAGGGCTTTTTTGAGGGACTGATCACATAGGCACTTTCTGCTTACCACATACCAGAATTGCGGACTCCTTGAAGGAAGGCAAGTATTTGGCATAAACCGTTCTGTTTATACAAATAGTTCTGGGGATGGTGGGAACCCTCCTTAAATCCCAGTTTCCTGATGCCAGCCATGGACCAACCTTGCAATCGGGGCTTGCTAAGCACAGCAGTCTCAGGTCTGCTATGTTAACTCTTTTTTGTACACAGTGACAATGCAACTTTTCAATTCTTTAGTCTCCTCTCCACAATTTACCAGTGGCCATAGCATTTCCTACATTAAGGAAATGCTGAAGTTATGAAACAGAACTTACTAAATATAAATTAGAAGATGGACTATGAAGCTTCAGATTTCTTTCATGCCCCCAGCTTTCTTCTGAATGGTCCTCATATGCCATATGTTTATCTTGCTATCCTAGCCATGAATGATGGAACAAGGGATTTCTCCTTAAGTCAAAATCTAATAGGTATAAGCCGGACATGATCGAGACCAAGAGTTACGGAGTCTGACCAATAGGGGAGCTCCATAGTGGCATGGTGACAAACTAGTCCAGTCCACTATCTTTGGAAAAATAAATACCAGATTGAGAAAGTGAAAGTGGGTGACTAGAACTCAAATTGAGTGAAAATATTGTTCAGTTATCATTGTTTGTGAAGCCCACTGTGTTTCTCAATCTTGGAAGTCTATGGTTAAGACAGAGATGATGCCTCCTGGCTCACATTCTCATGTTTCCCTGCCAGGAACACACTTTCTTCACCAATATGGGGATGTGTCTTTTCCAAGCAGCTTGAAAGAGCCTAGTAACATTGGGGTAGATATACCCCTTTACAAAGGGATCCCACAACGAAATGAGAATAGTTGTACTAGAGAGTATCCAAGAAAACTTGAAAGAGTTTGTTTGAAGTCAATAACAGAAAGTGGCACCTTATACTGCAAAAAGGAAGTTTTGGAACACATTCCAGCCTCTGAAAAATAGAAAACATAAGAAGCTTAAGAAAAGCTTTAAAAAATTATCTATGTTGTTGAATCATAAGGAGTTATTGGAAAAAACTCAATATGTTTGGACCACTTACTTCCTCTCTCTCCTTTCAGGTGTATGTCAGGAAAGAGAGTGATGCTCTCCTACCACACAGCTTTGACATCCTTGTCACATAAAGTCCCAAAAAGGATGAACTGAGGATGGTCTGGAGCTGGAGCAAAGGTTGTTGGCTGAGGAGGGAATGCAAGCACAATGGTTTCATTCCAACTCCATGACCTTCTTAAGGAAAGCATAACCTTTCTTTATCCGGCATGTGACCTTTCAGTTGAACTTGGAGTATTTGGGGGCTGTTCAGAGATAGTGCTAACTGGCTCAAGAATACTTATTCTGTGATGATTGTTCCCTAGTGAGCTTCCTGCAGTAAAAGCAACAAGAGTTGTTTGAAACTATCCGGTTATAGTATTGGAGCCACGTCCATACCTTGTTATTAAAAATGAGCTCAAGTTTTCTTTCCCTACAGGGTCAGGGTAAGATGAGTAACTTCCTTAAGCACTCAGAGTATGGTGATGCTTTTGAATACGAGGCAGTGGTTAAGAATATAGTTTATGGAGTCGTAGAGACCTGCCATTCACTAGCTGCTTGTGCCAGTTACTGAAGCTCTTTGCTCCTTAGCTTTTTCTTTTATAAAATGTAAATAGTAATATCACGCAGGGTTTTCGTGAGGATGGAATTGGATAATGCATGTAAAATGCATAGTGCCCAGCAAGAGTAAGCACTCAATTACTGTTAGCTATCTATTTTATTTATTCATAGGTTCTGAGTCTTCCATAGGATTATTTTATTCCTGAACTTCCCAAGATCAGATTCCATCACTGAAAGTGATCGACAATAGAAAATTTTATGGTCATTTATCAGGGATAGATTTGGACTGTTTGAAAATGTAGATTTTTGGCACTTGTGGATTTAGGTTTTGCAGTTTCAGCTATTCATAGACAACCTCAAGAATCCATGACATGGTATATTTTATCTAAAACCTTAATCTAAATGGGATAAAAAGTACTCAGGATGCAGTAGAATCATCTTGAATACATGCCCAGAAACCACATGCTTCTCTGAGAACTGATCCCACTCAGAAAGGTGAACTCAGAGCTGGGACTGAGCTTTCTGACCCTTCACCACAGCTGAGCAGACCAGGGACTGAGACAGCTGACCCAGGAAGAACCAGTGTGGTGTTCGAGTCAATCCAATGTTCTCTCCTGGATTGTTCTTGTTTTCAAGAGATACAGGAAGAAGAAATTGGTGATAACATCTCATGATGTCTGCAATTTATTTTCAAATGGTTCAGGGAAAAAAGTGTGTATGTCTGAATATATTATACAGAGAGAAAGAAAGAGAGCACAAACATCACAGAGTGCTAACAATTGGTAAATCTAACTAAAGGGTGTACAAGTGTTTATTGTGCCATTCTTTCAACTTTTCTTTGGTTTAAAATTTTAAAAGTTGGAAAAAGTTTTTAATGGGAAATAAAATGCCCCTTTAAAAAGATTTTCTTCAAAAAATTCTTGAGTTAGAAATTCACTACAGAGCCTCTAGTCATCTCTCCTGAGCGCTGAGCTGAGAAACTGCATATCAGTCTTGCGTGGCAGGGGCCAGATACACACAGAAGGGGAAGCCGGAGGACTTGAGAGAGACAGAGAAGCAAAAGGGCAGAAACGAGTGAGGGGAGAGAGTCTGGGATTCCTGGGAAAGGGCGAGTGTAGACTTGACCTTCATCTCCTGGTTCTGGCTCCAGAGGCCTGGTTCTGGTGCGAGGCCTAGATCGTCTTTCTGCCTCCGAGTTCCTCCAGATACCCTGGTATCCTTCCGATAAATTCTTTTCAAAATTTGCTTAAGAGAACTTGAGTGGTCCTGGTCCCTGTGAACAAATGGGCTCTGATTAGACCCCTGGCAGGTCTGTGGTAAAGGGTGCACCGAGGCACCCATGGGACTCTCCCCCTGAGTTGGTGAAGTGTGGGTGAGTGGATTAGCTAGAGTATGTGCCTTGCAGACTGCTGGCTTCTACAGCTCATGGAGTACAGGTGTTAGCTGCAAGAATCACTCTCAATTGCACTTTACAGCTTTGGAGGTGGTAAATAATATGTGTAATAGAAATATATTCCTCAGGCCATAAATTCAAGTGTGCAGAAAAAAAATAACATTAACTAAACTTAAGTCCTATCTATAGGCTTCCTTCTGTGTGGTGGCAGAATCTGGGTTTTTCACTAGGTTCAGCGCTTTCCTTCTTTTCCCCTAGGGGGAGGATGGGCTATAACCCTGGGCCATTCCCCCCTACCCCACTCCTTGCCTCGACTCATCCCCCACCCCTGGCCCCAGTCCTTGCCCTCAGTGTGAGGCTTCTCCTGGCCCACCTGCTCTCAGGTTCCTGACCGGCTGCCTAGGCACACAGGGACTCTCTGAGGCAGCCCCTCTGCCCACACCTGTTCAGACCATTCACTTATCCATAGGCGTGGAGTCTCACCTATTCCTGGGCTCAGGTTTCCCCAACAGATTCTGAGAGCTCTTCTACCCACCTTCCTCCTTGGACTTAGCTTACAGGGGGCAGAGCACCAAGGTGACTTTCTCTTCCTTCCCTCTTGTGCAGCTGGGAATGGGGGACCGGATCAGAGACACCCTGAAATTTTTCGCAGTTACTGTTTACAGTATAGTTTCTTTTTAAACTTAGTTTTTTATTCTTATTAGAGTATCTGCATGGAAATAGCATATTTTATTGTTTAATTACAAAATAGCTAGAACAGAGAGAGAATTTCTACATTGCCCTTTTAGAAACATGGGATTCGTAATTTAATAATATATAGTATGACATGATTTTATGCTCTGAGTCTTTTTGGGAATTAACTTTTGATGTCTAAAAGCCAAGTTCTCGGATCTGTGAACTAAAATAAAATCTTAAGTCCCTCCCACCGACTGACTGAATGGACCCCCTCTTGGCCAAGGGATACCCTAAAACTGAGTTGCTAGCCACGAAAAAGGAGGTCAGACATGCCTCATCATGCCCCTCTCCCTTCTTGGAGATGATATCCATTGTAACTCATTAATAGGCCTAAGGCTATGCAAGACAAACCTGCAGGTCCTCCATACACAGCACTTGAGTCTGAGTATATGTTCGGTGGCTTGGCTCTGATTAACGGACTTCCTTATCTTAACTTAAAACATTCCAAGCCTTTATTTATTTATTTTTTTAAAGGCTCAACAGTGGCAAACTTTCTTTTATTTAAAAAGGAAATTCAGCCGGGCAGGGTGGCTTGTGCCTGTAATCCTAGCACTTTGGGAAGCTGAGGCAGAAGGATTGCTTTAGTCAGGAGTTCTAGGCCACCTTGAGCAAGAGTGAGATCCCGTCCCTACTAAAAATAATCAGCTGGGCATCGTGGCATGGGCCCGTAGTCCCAGCTACTCAAGAAGCTGAGGCAGGAGGATCACTTGAGCCCAGAGGTGTGAAGTTGCAGTGTGCTCTGGAGCTATGGTGACATCACTGCACTTCTAGCCTGGGCAACAGAGTAAGACCCTAAGGAAAGGTGGAGTGAGGGGAGGAAGAGGAGACGAGATGAGACCAGATGAGAAAGAGGAGACCAGAGGAGGCTGGAAGAGGAGAACAGACCCGATGAGGAAGAGGCTGGATGAGAAAGAGACCAGACCAGAGGAGACCGGACAAGGAAGAGGAGACCAGACCAGATGAGGAAGAAGAGACCAGAGGAGACCAGAAGAAGAGACCAGACTGGACGAAAAAGAGGCCAGATGAGGAAGAGACCAGACTCGATGAGACCAGACGAGGAAGAGGAGACCAGCCTAGACGAGGAGACCAGACCGGACGAGACCGGGCGAGGAAGAGGAGATGAGACCCATTCCAAGCCTTTAGACAAAGCTTCCTTTATTTAACCAATCATAAATCAAAGAGTCTTCACACTCACCTATAGCCTGTAAGCCCCTGCTTTGAGATGTTCCGCCTTTTCAAGCTAAGCCACTGTACGCCTTCCATGTATTGATTTATGACATTACATGTAATTCCTGTCTCCCTGAAGTGTACGAAACCAAACTGTAACCAAACCACAGCAAGTCCACTTGTTCAAGGGCTCTTGGATGTGGCTCTGGGCCATCGTCCTCAAATTTGGCTCAGAATAAAACCTCTTTAAATTATTTTACAGAGTTTGGCTTCTTTTCCATTGACAGATCTGAAACCCCGTTTTGCTTAGAAAGTCTATTTTTGAAACCCCAAAGCAAAAAGCTGGCTTCTTTGTAATCTACATTTTGTTGTAGCAAACGTACTCTCAGGTCTGGGTCAAATGGAGACTGTCGAGGGATACAAAGAAGTGTGGGGTGTAGGGGGTGAACAAGGGGAGAACACATAGGGTTGTATTGTGCCACTCTGCGTGCCAATGCGGTATTCATGAATTTGAGGATTCAAAACAGGTCCTAGAGCTTCCTTTGCCGATGTCAAGGTTTTTCTCTATGGTGATGTAAGAGATTTTCCCTTGCCAAGATTCCATGAGATGGGAACATCTCTGCCGGAAACTTGGATTGGATGAGGCAACTTCAACAATCCAATGCAGTTGGGGTTGGGACGTAGCAAGCAAAGTTTCCACGTCACGAAAACAGGTTTTCGGAAGCCATACACCAGAGAGTTCGTTCATAGGCAAGACCCTGAAACCTTCAAATAAAACCTATTTATTTTTATTTACATATTTGAACACCTCAGTTATCAAGTTTCTGAGCTAGAGTGGGGTTGGTAAGTGGGAGAAGGAACTGATTGTATATTGCAAACAGTAAGAAAAACTGATGAAAGCGTGAGAGCCACTGAGGAGTCAGAAGTGCAACAAAAATCAGGTGCAAACATTTAAAAAACCAGTGTTTTCATGGGACTTTACTATAAATACAATGTGTCTCAAATTTCTCATTTGTTCCTGTATCTAGTACTGTAATTAATCATAGCGTCTTAAGCCTCAGTGGGAATGCAAAGGAATCTAATATGATTATGAAATATGGGATTTGTAATGTAATAATATGACATAATAATAATAGTATGACATGACTTTATGCCCTGAGTCTTTTTGGGGATTAGCTTTTGATAACTAAGAGCTAAGCTTTTGGATCTCAAATTCACCCCCTTTTTTGGCATAGGTTGTAATTGAATTGTGTCCCCCAAACTCATACCTCCCTCACCCCCAGTACCTTAGAACGTGACTATATTTGGAAATAGGGCCTTTAAAGAGGTGATTAAGTTAAAATGAGGCCATTAGGGGACTCTAACCCAATTTAACTTGTGTCCTATTTGTAGAGGAAATTTGGACACACAAAGAGACACCAGGAATGTGTGTCCACAGAAGAAAAGGCCATCTGCAAGCCAAAGAGAGAGGCCTCAGAAGAAACTAAGTCTGCCAACAGCCTTGCGTTTGGACTTTCAGCCTCCAGAATGGTGAGAAAGTAGATTTCTGTTATTTAACCCACCCAGTCTGTGATACTTTGTTATGGCAGCCCTGGCACACGAACGCAAGGACTATTTTGAAACCCAAGTGCTAAGAATGACTTCTTTGTTATCTGCTGAAAAAGCCGACCCGAGGCTTTGTAATTTAGTCACAGAGCAGTCCAGTTGTTTTTCCAAGGTCTCCAGGAAGACACAAAATTGAACCCAATGCCCTTATCCCCAGAAAGAACATGAGTCTTCAGGTTCGAATCTACGCCTTGCATTAGATGGGCTGCAGTTTGTAAATGGCTTAACTTCTCTGAGCCTAAGTTTGCTCGTTTACAAAATGCAAATAAGCTGTGCAAATTACGTGAGGTTACATTCAGGTGACATATGTAAAATACCTAGTGTGGGCCTTGCACAAAACAGGTAGGTAACACATGCAGTTCTGTTATTATGTCTACTACACTGTGTTATGTATACTACACTTTAAGCCACCAGTAAAAGGTTAAATTGTGTTTGATATCCTCTTTTAAAGAAGCCGGGGAAGCATATTATTTTTAAAATAGATTTTTAGCTTTATGTGATGAGAGTCAAATATCTTGGTGGTTACAGGGATAAGCATTAGGCATTCGGAATGCCGGCTTATCCAGAACTATTCTCCAAAGACAGTCAATAGTTTAGAATACAGTGTCAACATTTTTTGTCCTTTGAACTGTTTTCAATTTCTATTGTTCTTTTTCAGTTTTTCACTCCAAGGACCCCAGTTCTCTCACAGATGCCCCATGGCTTCAGAGCCCCACACAGTGATTTTTTTTTATTATATTATCTTCTTTTCTGTATTTTCCAAAATGTCTATAATGAATAATGAATGTGCATTACTCTTAAACAAAGAAAAAAAATCATAGAATCTACCAAGAGGTCAGGTAAGAGAAATGCATGCTGAATTTGGCCATTTGGTCATTGCTGAGTGACCCTGAGTGACAGTGACAGATGCCAGACGGCATGGTGGAGGAGTAGCTGGAAAGTGAGGGGGTGAAGCTGTGTGTGGATGAGTATGAAAAGGGAGCTGGATGTGGGAAAACCTTTTTTAGGATGGGGGAAGATGTGGGTGTATTTATAGGTGGGGAGGAAGTAGCTCCTGGAGAGGGTGAGCTTAAAAATAGAGACAAGAGGGCAAGGCCTGGGAGGAGGCAGGAGGGACCAGGCTTGAGGCACACACAGGCGAGGGCTTAGCCTGGGACAGGAGGCTACAAGCTCTTCCTTGGGGACAGGCAGGAAGGAGGAAAGTTAGCATCACGACAGGTAACTTCAGAGGAAGGCGGGGAGAAGCTGAGGAGTTCCTGTCTGATAGCCTATTTTCTTTGGGAAAAATGATCTCAACTGCTGAGATTGAGGGGGACAGGCTGAACACAGGGCTTAAGGCGTGTGTGTGGAGCTGCCAGCATGGAGAATGGGAAAGAGCACTCAACAGGGACCAGTGAAAACATCGCTGCTCAGGACTGAGCACCTGGCCAAGGCTGAGAGGAAACAGGGACATAGAGACAGCTGGAGTTACTCAAGGATTCTGAGGGGAGGAGGAGTGTGATGACAAAGGTATTTTAGGAAATTTTAAAAAGCGGTGGTTTACCAGATGGTGCAAGTAAGTTTTCTCCAATTGTAGGACAACTGGCAGGGGGTCAAGGAAGGGCCACGCCACAGGGTCCTTTTGAAGGAAGACCAGTGAGGGAGATGCCACCAAACCACACTTCTCCAAGGCCAGCTGGCTCCCTGCTTCTCTCTCACAATAGGGGACGAGGGGGGGACTGGAAGGCTGCAGGAGATTGTTGGGACTGTTTTGCTTTCTGATCCTGTCCGTGTGGCCTAGGAAAAGTCCTCCACCCCGGTGATGATAACTGGTTCTGGTGTCCTTTTCTCCCATGCTTCTGAGCTAACCTCGTAGTGTCCCCTTGGAGACACCAGCGCCAGCCAGCTGGCCCCTCTCCTTAGAGGCCTGAGCTCCTGCCTGGAGGATCCCTCTGAGCTCGGAGTCCCCAGCACTGACAGGCAGCCCCGGCCTGGGCCACAGCTCGGCAGAGCCTCCCTTCTAAGCTTCTAGATCCTGATTGCCTCTTCCCTCTGCCCCCTACCCCTGGGGAGGGCAACTGCTTCCTGCAGTTATGGGTTACCTCAGTCCTCCCCTGCCTTTGTTCTGTAACTCACTTCTCCCCTCTCTTTGGCACGACCTGGGTGTGTCTCTGTTAGAGACCCCACTTTCCCAAGCAAGTCTCTGCCAAGCTTCTCTCTGCTAACCGCACCCCTGCCTCTCAGGGGAGAGTGCTTTTCCACACACTGCTTTGTTTGGGAAGCCTTGTTCCTGGAAGCTGACAAGCTGTGAGTTGCTCAGTGTAATGGTTTACCTACGAACAGCACCGTGAAATATAGTCATGCAATATGCAGTATTTGGGAACAGAAGAGCATTGTTTAAACAAGATTTTGAATAGTTTCCTCCATGTATGGATACAGTGAATGGCCTCAGCAAAACCTGTATTACAGTTTGAAAATAAATGGGATTTTTAGAGCAGGAAGGAAACTTTCAGCAGCAGTGCTTCTCAAACTTCAATGTGAAAAGGAATCACCTGGGAATCTTGTTAAATGTAGATTCTGATTCACGAGGTCTGGGGTAGGGCATGAGACTGGTCTGCACTTTTAAAAAGTTCCCAGGTGATGCCGATATGTCTGTCCACCAACCACATGAGATCACAGGGCAGAGATTCCTATGCTGCTGTGTGGTAGAATCATCTGGAGTGCTTTTAACAAATATTGATGCCTGGTTCCAACATCCAGAGATTCTGATTTAATTGCTCTGTGATAGGACTCAAGCATTAGCGTCATTTTTTTAAAGCATCCCAGGTGAATCTAATGTACAGCCTGAGTTGAGAATCACTGGTCTGGTCCATTGCTTTTTAAACTTTAATATGTATACGAATTGCCTGGGGATCTTGCTAAAATGTATTTTCTGATTTAATAGCTCTGGGCAGGAGCCCAAGATTCTGCATTTCTAAAATGCTTCTAGGTCATGCTAAACTAAGGCTGCTGGTCAGCAGACCACACTTTGAGTGGGAATGGTCTAATCCAGTGTTCCTCGACCTTGGCACTGTTACTTTGTGGTGGGGGCTGTCCCGTGCATTGCAAGATGCTCAACAGCATCCCTGCCTCTACCTGCTAGGTGCCAGTAGCACCTCCTACCACCACCACCACTTGTGACAATCACATGTGTCTCCAGACATTGTCAAATATCCCTGGGGCGAGGGGTACAAAATCACCACTATCACCACCATCATCACCTACTGTGTTGGCCTAATCCAACCTTCTCATTTTATTGGAAACTAAGGTTCAAAAAGTCCCACATTACAACGTCCCCTTCTTCTAAAGATCTCAGAACCTCTAGGCCGACAGATTACAAAGCTGACAGCTGTTTTTACAGGGTGTGATAGGTAAAATAATGTCCCCCCAATAATAAAGATGTCAAAATACTAATTTCCAAAACCTGTGAATATGTTACCTTGCATGGCAAAAGAGGTTTTACAGATATGACTAAGTTAAGGACCTTGAGGTGGGGAGATTATTCTGGAATATCCAGGTTGGCCCAAGAGTCCTCAGAAGAAGAAAGCAGAACTGTCAAAACTAGAGGAGGAGATGTGACAATGAAAGCTAAGGTCAGAAGGAAAGAGAGAGTAGAAGATGCTATGTTGTTGGCTTTGAAGATGAAGGAAGGGGTCACGAGCCAAGGAATGTAGGCAGTGTCTAAAAGCTGGAAAAGGCCAGGGAATGGCTCCTCCCCTAGAGCCTCTAGAAGGAGCACAGCCTTGTCAACACCTTGATTACAGCCCAGTGACACCCATTTTAGATTTCTGACCTTCTATAAGAGAACTGTATGAGAATAAATTTGTATGTTGTTTTAAGCCAAAAAGTTTGTGGTCATTTGCTATGGAAGCAATAAACTAATACACAGAAGAACAAAATAAGCTGATAAACAGTCCTTTGTTGTGGGGAGAGCAGAAGTAAGGTTGCATTTGGGTAGAATGGAGTAGTTGGGAAGGTGACTGAGGACACTGAACAGACACTGAGTTGAGAGGAAGAACTAATACTGTTGTTCCAAGTCCAGTGAGTGGACAATTCTGCCTGGAGCAAGGCAGGGATAGTGGGAGCAGATGGGCAAGGCAGGCACCTGGCGTGTCAGGGAGGACTGTGTTGGGTGCTTGTGTGAGCCAGAGAGCATCAGCTCACTGCTTCTGTGTTGCAGGCCCAGCATGCTTGGACAGGACTCTGGGGTCCTCAAAGTTTGCTGTGTATTAGAATTACCTGGGAAGATTTTTAAAATTCTTGCTGCTCAGGCTGCACCCATACCAATTCAGTCAGAATCTCTGGGGACATGAGTAATTTTTAAAACTTCATATGATTCCCATGTGAAACCACATTTGCGAACCAGTGCTTTTGAGGGTTCCCTGGTACAGGACAGACCAATGAATGCATTTAACTCTAACTTATTTCTGGAGCGACTGTCCTTTGGCACTTTGAGGTGGCTACTTTCTTGCAGGGAGTGATGCAGATGGGAAACAGCTGGTAGGTGGTGGAGTACGGATGAGGACTCAACCAGGTTGTGTGTAGAGGGATCCAACCAGAAGCCAGTGGTGACCTCAGCAGCAGGCCAAGGCACTGGGGAAGAGAAGAAAGCTGGGAATATTGGAGGCCAGGACTAGGGCGAGGCTACTTATCTAAATCATGGCATCCAGAAAAATCTGGGGAATTCATATTGTGCTGGACTGAAGTCGATATCAAGAAAAAAGGGAAAGTGTCCAGGAAGCCATGAGCTGCAATAGACTTCATGTGATTAACTTTCACTGGCGTTTCATGTTATATCTTAGAGATGTTTCCTCCAGGAAACCTTCCCTAAGCCCCCAAGCTTGAGTTAGATTCTACCTTTGAAGCCTTTTTAAACAACCTGAACTCGACTCACTAGAGGCCAGTAGCATTCCCCAAGTTGTGACAACCAAAAGTGACTCCAGACTTTGTCGGATATTCCTTGGGGACAAGATCACTACTGTTTGAGGACCACTGGCCTTGAGGAATGAGAAGCCCTGGCAGAGCCACAGTGAACGTGTGTACATCAGACACGCCTCCTCATTGCCTCACTATCTCATCTCCCCTCCATCCTCTTTCTCCAACCCAGACACTCACTTGGGTGCTGGAAGTAGCAATGTGACTTTTGCAGAAGCAGTAATTATCTCTATGCTGTTCAGTGAAAAAGAAAAAGTCATTAGCCAGGTGTTTTGGCGTGCACCTGGAGTCTTAGCTGCTTGGGAGGCTGAGGCAGAGGATCCCTTGAGCCCGGAGTTTGAGGCTGCAGTGAACTGTGATCACACCACTGTGTTCTAGCCTGGGCAACAGAGCAAGACTTTAGCTCTATTTTTTTAAAAAAGTCACACTTTCAGTCCTATAAAACTGGGATTCTTCCTTTGGCCTTATTCCATACAAGAAGAATGCCTCCTTCTTGAGTGTGAGCCCCTCCCTGAGATGCCCCACAGCTCCTCTAAGCTCTTAGGCCCTGGAGAGTAGCTGAGACCCTTCAGAGAGGTTAGGTCTACCTTGGGGTGGGATGTTTTTGAGGAATTTGCTGACACAGGTCCCAAATAAGAGATTTCTTCTGGGGCTCCACACATTAACCTTTTTCTTTCATGCTTGGAAAATATGTGTTAAGCTAAGCACACAACAGTAGCTCCAGGCAGACCAATGAGTGATGTTTCTCATGATAGATTTAATCATCAGAATGCTGCATATAAGCTAAAGTCTCAAAATGAATCCACTCTGCTTTGCAATCTATAGGAGCATGAGAAATAAAGCTACAAGAGGAACTTGGGATGAATATATGTTATCCCATAACCATGCTGGGAGAATGTTTGGAGATCCTCCCTTCAGAGCCCAAGTTGGGATGCAGGAAGGGTTGGTTTCCCTCCCCATATCCCTGTATTTCCCAGAACATCTGCCTTGTTTAGGTTATTGTGTATGAAAAAGCCAGCTCATCTAAGAAAACATTGCCTCTTTTTTGTTTAAAGTACTAAGCATTTTGTTTTTCACTATGCCTCATGATGAAATATTCATTATAACATGAAAGCGGGAAACATGGCAGGGGCTAGTGGAGTGGTCTCTATGGGAAGGTGATCGAAGTGGGTAAATGAGCACTTGATCCTCTCATCATTTAACACTTAGGGGCTTCTACCACATTCCAGGTTCTGTGCTAAGCACAGAAGATGTAGGTGGAAAAGTTTGGAACTCTTGGTTGGTGAAGGGAGACAAAGGCATTAAATAGCTGATGCCAGCCAGAGTGGTAAGCTTAACGGCGAGTAAGGGGTGATGTGGGCATACATAGGGGCACCCTAAGTGCCTTGGGGCCAGGGAAAGTATCCCAAAGGGGGTGTCTTATAAGCAGATGGAAGCTGTCCAGGGGAAGTACATGGATGGTGGGAGGGGTGGGGATGGGAATTCCAGGCCAAGGGCATGTAGAGGCCTGGAGAGGAGACGGAAGCCACGGACTGGGAGCAGTCTTGTCTGGCTGGAGCAGACGAGGTCAGTAGGATGTGCATGGCCGAATCCATGTAAGGAACTTGGCTGTTCTGTTTCATCAGGAGCCAGAGACAGCTTGAGACTGGGTCCAGAGACACAGATATCCACACCATTAAAGGCCACCTTAGCCTCAGCAAGAAGGCAGCTGGGCTTTTTTCTAGCTCCAAACCCAGGGATCAGGATCAGTAAGATGCTAAGAGGCCTAGAGTGAGCTTTTGTGTCTTGGCAGGTGGTGGAGCTGAGTTTCTTGAACTCTGCATGGGCACAGGTGTATTTAATCACACTGGTTCGAGGGCTGAACTGAACTGACTTCAAGGAGGTACTCTGAGGGAATAGATACGTGGAATTGGCAGTATAGCTCATTTTCGTTACAAAAAAAAGTTTCTTCTTACCAAAACAGGGGAAGGAATGAGCACATTATTGATGCTAAAGAGATAGCAATGGTGAAGCTAGAGTTTCTGTTGGCCATCAGGGTATCAGTGGACAGAGCAGCCCAAAGGTACAGGGTCAGGGTGGCCCCTTCTTGATGCCAGGTGTCAACAGCTCTTCTCCAGCTTGTCCGAGCCCAGGATCCCTGCTCATAGCTCTGTGGCACCTCTGCCATGGCGGGCCTGCTCCCTCACACCTGCCGTGGTCTGCTCTCCGCCCCTCGAGATCCCTCACGTTCCCAACTACTCAGGACTCCTGATGCAATCCCATCAAATTTCAGAGCCAGAGGGAGCTTGCAGAGCATATTATCCAACTTCTTCATTTAACAGCTGAGGAAACACAATTTACAGCTGAAAGCTGTGGGTAGAAGCCATTATCTGCTATGTAAGCTGAGTAACAGAGAAAGCCCGGCAGCAGCAAGAGAGCCATGGAGCAGAGAGATGCTGTGAAAGGAACAGAGAAAAGAGCAAGTCAGTTTCAGTTACTTGTGTATCTGTTACTTAGCAGACATAGTGAAGCAGGATTCAGGCATGTAAATCATCTCTAAGAAAAAGAGTGGCTCTCAAACGGAAGCTGAGAGTATTGGTATACTAATTTTCTGCAGCTGCTGCAGAAAATTGCCACAAAGTCGGTGGCTGAAACAATGGACATTTATTTTCTCACAATTCTGGAGGCCAGAAGTCCGAAATCAGTACCACTGGGCCAAAATCAGGGTGTCAGCAGGGCCATGCTCACTCGAGGCCACACTCCTTCCAGAGGCTCTAGAGAGAATCCGTTCCTTGCCTCTTGCAGCCTCCGGTGGCTGTGGGCATTCCTTTGCTGGTGGCGGCATCACTCTCGTCTCTGCCTTGTTGTGTTGCTTTCTCATCTTCTGTCTGTGTATCAAACTTCCCTCTCCCCCTCTCTTAGGACACCTGTGACTGCATTTAGGACCACATAGATAATTCGGGAGAATCTCCTCATCCATCTCAAGATCTTTCATGTAATTACACCTGCAAAGACCCCCTTCTGCCAAACAAGGTAACATTCACAGGTTCCAGGCATTCGGATGTGGATATATTTTTTGGTGGAGGGGTATTATTCAGCTTGCCACAATTGGGATATTTAAAAAACAAATTTCCAGTTAAAAAGTGGGTTAGCTGTCAATGGAAGGGTAAAGAAAAGTAGAACCAATGAATGTGTCAAACAAAAGGCATCCAGACACAAAGTTCTGATCGCAAAGAGATTTCTGATAATTTGGCAGTTTATGTAGATTAATTTATAATGACAGAATATGCTGATCTCTACACCAAAGTGTCTAATTTGTTAGCTCATTATATTTCTCATTGTAAATATAAAAACCAGAATTTTGTTTTTTTGTTCATTAGTTTCTATCAGTTCGGGTGACACATACCAGGCTCTGAGACGAGGACTGTCCAATCCTACAAGTTCAGAAATATAATATGTCAGCATATCAATAGCGAGTGTGTCCCTGAATGGGTGCAGTCAAATGAGTTTTAATTTCTTGGACATGATTCTAAATTCCTAATGAAGGAGTCGAATGGGCCAGACTTGAGTCAATTTCTCACCCTGGAATAATCAGTTATGGCTGGAAAATGAGGTCCTTTTGAATATACCGCTTTTATTTATATTCATTTAGGAGTGATAGATCAGTTTCCTTAAAAGTTGGGGAATATGGCAAACGAATGAAATAATGTTCCATTGCAGTGTGTACTGTAATTTAACTCTCAGATGACATTCTATTTCCAAGTGTCACCTGCACTATCTAAATCTTCATGATTGCGTATTCGTGTGTGTCTTTGGGATTCATAAAACTATAACTTAAAACTATAGTTTCTCTTCCCTTTGATATATTCTTCTTGCTTCTACCACATTACTCTTTATAAAATACCTTTGATTTACAATCTGTCATGACTGTTACTCATATACCATCTCTGTGTTTTTAGTCCTAGCTATGTCTCTCCTTGTTATTTTATTTACTTAATATTTTTCTTTAAATCAACTCACTCTATAATTAAGTATATTAATTTAAAAAATCAACTCTCTCTACTGTGAATGGAAAACAAATATCACTTTCCTTAAATAGAAAGTAACCAAATGAATAAAGATAGCAGGATGTTAGAATGTGGATTGACAGGCTCCAATACAATAGGTGTATTACCAAAGTCAGTGTGAGACAAACTCCTCTTGTGCAAGTTTACAAAGGAAATTGTGAAGAACTGCTTCCATAATTTTTGGACCCCTTAGCCAAATCAAAGCTATTTAAAATAAGTCAAAGTGTGCAGAGAGGGGAGGATTTGTGGAAACTCTCTTAGGAGGGACCTGGTGCTATGCCAGAGACCCAAGGGCGGGGGGGTGCTACCTTCTCCTCAAACTTAGTGCAAGAGGCTTCCTTGGGACCACACAGAGAACTATCAAAGGTATTCTCTGTATTTAGGGAATATAGAGCAATGATGCCTGACTCCCACCTAAGAAAGAGTAGAACGGGCTGTGTTAGGACTGGCCTGCCCTAATTTAACGGCCTGGAGGGATTCTAGCAGGAAGCCAGAGGAGAATGCTGGCTTTTTAGGGGCTGTGAAAGAAGTCTTCAGTGACCACTTGGACAAGAAATGCTTGAGTTAAGGGCCCTGCACCAGGGAATGATAGAAATCTCCATGCAAGTGCCCAGGCAAGGAGTCAGGGCTGATCACCTGCTTGGCCCAGAGAGCTCTCAGCCACTAGCCAGCAAGTACTGTTCTTTTGTCTTTACCTCTCCTCCCTCCATCCTCCCCTTTTCTAGCCCTATAAAGAAGTAGGACTGCAGCTAACAAGTGAAAGAGGAAGTGAGTGGAGAGAGCAGAAGCCAATCACACTCCCCTTTCTGGAAAACAGGCAGTCATCAAGTAGAGGCCTTGCCTGGGAAGAGGGAGGAAGTTGAAGGGTTGACTAATACCTAGGACTTGATATTCAAAATACCGAATTAAGACTGAGTTTGCCCATCAAAGTTTGTAAGACTGTCTTTTACCTAGGAGATAGCAAAAAAAGACAGTGGGGTTGCAGAGATATTATCCAGTGGTGGAAAAAAAAAAACTTTCCCCATTGCATAAAGTTTAAAGGGGACACAAGAAACAAAAAATAAAGTTGGATTTCGAATGCGTCACAGTCCTGCTTGTTCAGTGTACTGCTTCTGTGAAAATGAAAATGTTATACTTTTAAAAGTTAAAATTAAAGAAAATGAAAATCAAGTAGTAAATATAATTTGTTTTTTAAATGCATGCCCAAAAAATAGCTACATGATTTAAACATGGGACGAACTCCTGGATCCAGGTTCAAGGTCGGCCGATTGAGTGACTGCTGCTGCCACTAAACCTGGATGTTTCCTTGGTTCACAGTGATGCAGCTTGGTGATGTGACACAGCTGGGGACCTTGACAGTCCGCCCCCATTTGGATGCAGTCTAGAGTGGGAATGATAGCCTACCTAGACCACCATGGAGAGAAGACGGGAGCAGTCATGCTTTCTGCCGCTACCTCTAAGAAGTTGTGGTGAAATATTTAGTACACGAGGGTCTGAAACATTCATGACAGAGTCTGTTAATTTATATGATCTGTGTAACCATGTTTCTACCTACGGTGCCCAGTGTATTTTTTTCTATAATACACTTTAAAATAATTATTAAGTAAAAAAACTAAAAAACTTCAGTGATATGTCTCTTGACATCATCCTGTAAACCACACTCTGCCAGAATCCTCAGGCCCCATCTTATTTAGCAAATGTTGTCTCTCACTGAGTCCAGTGCACCCTGTCTGCACAGATTAAAGCCTCTTTACTATTTTCCATTTCTGTAATGTTCTCTGGGCTCCAGTCCTCCAATGCTCTGAACAAATTCAAATCTTCTCTTCCTTCAGGGCTTCTCTATTTCTCCATTCAGTTCTATCAATTTTTGTTTCACATATTTTGCAGCTCTGTTGTTTGGTGCAAACACATTTAGGATTGTTATATCTTCTTGGTGGGTTGATTCTTTCTTTATTATATAATGTCCCTCTTTGTCTCTGGTTATTTTCTTTGCTCTGAAGTCAACTTCATTTGTTATTAATAACAAATTCGGCTTTCCTTTGATTAATGTTTGCGTGATACATCTTTTTCCATCCTTTTCTCTTTTTTCTTTTTTTTTTTTGAGAGACATAGTCTTGCTCTGCCACCAAGGCTGAGGTATGGTTGCCTGATCATAGCTCACTGCAGCCTCGAAATCCTGAGCTCAAGTGATCCTCCCACCTCAGCCTCCCAAGCAGCCAGAACTACAAGTATGTACCACCATGCCCAGCTAATTAAAAGACTTTTTTAGTGGAGGCAAGTTCTCACTATGTTGCCCAGGCTGGTCTCAAACTGCTGGGCTGAAGTGATTCTCTCACCTCGGCCTTCCAAAGTGCTAGGATTACAGGTGTGAGCCACCATGCCTGGCCCATCCTTTTACTTTCAACCTGCCTATATCATTATATTTGAAGTGAATTTCTTGTAGGAAGCATATAGTTGGATCATATTTTTAAAACCAATCTGTCAATCTCTGTCTTTTAATTGATGAATTTAGAGCATTTGTATTTAATGTTATTATTAATATGTTAGGGTCTAAGTCTTCCATTTTATATCCTTTATTTTTATTTATTTTTGTTAGTGAATGTAAGCTTTATTACATCAAAGAATACATACAAAGATGCAAACAGTTTTAGTCATTTTCCCATATGTTTTGATCAACTTATAATAAACATAGAACTGAAATCTATGTACAGTCTTGGTACAAAAATTGTTAGGTTTGGTTGGTTGCTCTTTCTTTTGTATTTTTAATCTGTGCATTTTAAAATTGATTTCAAAGCACTAATAGTAATGCAAATGCTTAAGCAAAAAAGATATTACATTATACGGAAGTGCAGATATCTCTTTGGTATGCTAATTTCAATTCTTTTGGATATATACCTAGAAGGGGGATTACGGGATTGTATAGGTCTTCCATTTTTATTTTTTTGAGGAAACTCCACACTGTTTTCCAAAAATGCTTGTATTAATACTAATTTACATTCCCATCAACAGTGTACAAGAGTTCTCTTTTCTTCACATCCCTGCTAACGTTTATTATTGTTTTTTTGATAATAGCCATTTTAACAAGAATGTGATAATATCTCATTGGGGTTTTAATTTTCACTTCCCTGATGACTAGAGATGTTTGACTTTTTATATATATCTGTTGGCCATTCATATCTCTTCTTCTGAGAAACGTCTGTTCAGACCTTTTACCCATTTTTTAATCAGGTTATTTGTTTTCTTGCTATTGAGTTGTTTGAATTCCCTGTATATTTTGGATATTAGCCCCTTATAAGATATATGGTTTGCAAATATTTTCTCCCAATCCACGGATTGTTTCTTCATTGTTAATTGTTTCCTTTGCCGTGCAGAAGCTTTTTAGTTTGATGTAATTCCATTTGTCTATTTTTGTTTTTGTTGCCTGTGCTTTTGAAAGGATGAACTTTTATTTCAAGGGAAAAAGCTGGGCTGGGTTCTGCTCTCCTCTCAGATCTGAAGGAAGTTAGCCAGGTCTCCTCTTCCTGAGGGTACATGACTAATAGTGATGGGAGGGGGCCCACAGCACAGAGACCCAGTGCCAAGAACATCTCAGGGTGGAGAGACCTTTGGAACATTTTTTCCAGTCTGCATCAGAGTAAAATTGATTAGCATTTAATTGGTTTCAGCTGTTCTTAACATGTTGCATAGAAAACATCAATGTACTTTGCTAAATTCAATATTCCTTATGGTTAACATATTGAAAGCCAAAAACACCCTTGAAGAAAACACCAGAAATCAGTGCTTTGGATCACACTGAATTTTTTGCTATTGTTCACCCATTTGGAATGCTCTGGGAATGCTACATACTTTGGATTCGGTGTATATATAAAAAAAGAAACAAACCTGTGTCTGCTAAGCCTCTTGGGTAGATAGCTGCCTAGAAATCAAGATATCTATGTTATAGTTCCAGCTTTCCCTGCACAGCCATGTGATTTTGGGTAAACCTCTTCACCTCTCTGGACTGCACTCAGGTTTCTAATCTAGAAAATGAAGATATTGAGGTCAGTGAACTCAAAAGTTGCTTTCATCTCTTACGTTCTATAATTGACTTTTGTTCTTCTGATGCTTCAGTACAATTCTGCAAAAACAACGATATCATCTTCTTTTGTTAAGAAGTGTGCAGAGGGCCAGGTGCAGTGGCTAACACTGGTAATCCTAGCACTCTGGGAGGTGGAGGATGGAAAATTGCTTGAGGTCAGGAGTCTGCGACCAGCCTGAGCAAGAGTGAGACCGTGTCTCTACTAAAAATAGAAAAAATCAACGAGAAGTAGTTGTGTGCACCTGTGCTCCCAGCTACTCAGGAGGCTGAGGTAGGAGGATGGCTTGAGTACAGGAGTTTGAGGTTGTAGTGAACTACGATGATGCCACTCTAGCCAGGACAATGGAATAAGATTCTGTCTCTGAAGAAAAAAAAGGGTATAGAATGGTAATGGCAAATTGTGTCTTGATATCCAACGAGGGAGGGGTTTCAAAGAAAATAACCTGGTCTAGACTTAAATAATAAGACATTTTAGTCTCAAAAGACCAGAGGACAAATGAGGGGCTGGGAAAATCTCTGCCTGCTTCACTGTGTGTTCCTGGGCAAGGATACTTCAGTCCCTACTCTTCATGTCTCCATCTATAAAACACAAATAAGGACACCTCCTGTTAATGCAAAATCTGTTAAGAGGTTTGGTCAAAAGTTGGGTGCAAACTGGGTGGGTGGTGCAGGCTTATAAACCCAAATACTTGGGAGGCTGAGGCAGGAAGATCACTTGAGCCCAGAAATTCGAGGCCGTAGTGCACTGTGACCGTGCCTGTGAATAGCCACTGCGCTCCAGCCCAAGCAACATACCGAGACCCTATCTTAAAAAAAAAAAAAAAAAAAAGAGTTGTGCAAATAGTATGTATCAGACACTGAGGGCCACAGATGGGGTGCAGCTTCAGTAACTGCTCTTTTTCAATCCTCTCTCCTGCTCTTTCCTGCATTCCCTTAAATTGTTCATTCTCCAACTTTCTCTTTGCCTTTATTTCTCCTCTCTTGCTGCTTCTGTCCTGCTGCATCACCTTCACTGAGTCTTCCCTTTACCAAAGCTCATGGATGTCCACAGTGGCAGCTAAAACAGTGAAAAGCTCCAGAGAAGTTCTGTCCTGTGACTCAGCTGCTTAGGGAGCCCCAAGAGGGAGCCATCTGAAGCTCTGCTTGTGACCCACTTGCATTTGTAGGGTCCCCAACAGTTGTTTGTCCCTTAGCAGCAAACCTCAAGTTAGCATTCAACTGACTAACTTGCAGGCCTAACCCCAAGGCCTGGGGAATACCTGACTCCCTCTAGCAGCCCCAGGAACTTCCTCACTTGCCACCAGGGCTACAAGGCTGACCATAGACTGACTTATGCTTGAGCATAGGGAAGCACAAGGCACCTCCATTGAATGTCTTCCTCATTCCCCAAAACTTCCTGTGCCTCCACGAATGGGTTAGTGCTCAAAATGGCTCAGACTGCTGGACCCACTGCTGGTGCTGCTGCATCCGTGGTTCAGGACTTCAGGGTCACAGACTATCATAATCGGCACAAGGCCAAATCTGGCTCTAGCAAATGCTGGAGCCCTGCTGCAAATGGTAACTTTGAAGGAAAAGCTACTGGCTTTGGCTGCAATGGTTCTCCCAGAGTTAATGCTCCTCATAGATGGAGTAGATTTGTGTTAGCAATACAAATAGCTTGCTGGGCATGGTTGCTCAGGCCTGTAATTCTAGCACTTTGGGAGGCCAAGGCAGGAGGATTGCTTGAGGCCAGAAGTTCAAGATAGCCTGAGCAAGAGCAAGACCCCATCTCTACAAAAAAAAACTAGAAAAGTCAGCTGGGCACGGTGGTACATGCCTGTAGTTCCAGCTACTCAGGAGGCTGAGGCAGGAGAATCTCTTGAGCCCAAGAGTTTGATGTTGCAGTGAGCAATGATGATACCACTGCACTCTGGCCAGGGTGACAGTGAGACCTTGTCTCAAACAAACAAAATACAAAGAGCTATGATAGTGAAGGCAAGACTAGATATTGAAATTTGCAGGTTGTCCGTAAACTTCATGAGGGTTACTGTATCAATGTGGAACTCTCTTTCCCAGGGCTAAATTACGCACTAGCAGTCCAAAGTGTGGAAGAGAGTTCAGTCTTGGCCATTGACTCTCGGTTCGGGAATGCCAGCCTTACCAGACTGGATAATGGATGAATAGTGTTCTCTTCCTCTGGAAATGTCATGTGTCCACCCAAGAGAGCAAGAAGGGCTTGTAGGCCAATGAGTCTTCCCAGCCCCTCTGGGGGCTGTTTACCACTCCCTGGGTGTGACTTGCCTGCACATAGATGATTCTGGAAAGCCTCACAGCATCCCTCAAATTTCTCTTCTCCGTAAGTAATGCGACAGTCTTTCTAACTCTCTGAACATCCCTGTATAGCCATCTGAGTGAGCCCTCTGGCGCAGCAAAGTCGGCCATGCCGCACACTGCCGTGGGCTAACTACTCCTTCAGAATCCGATTTTATTTAAAACCCTTTACTGCATCTTTCCCAGGCAACTTGGGAATGACACACTATTTCAGGCATCATTCCTCTTGAGTTTACTCATGATTAGGAACATGAGGGAGTCCATGGAATAGAGATGAGAGAAAGAAGATTAGAGTGCTTTGTAAACTCTAAATGCTAGTGTCGTTTATTATTGTCGTTATCTAAACTCCCACGCAGCCTTCCCAGTGGTTTCTATTTCCTATGTGCCGAGTCAGGGAGCAGGGCCTTGCCATCTGGTCACTTACATGCTCATATTCCCCAGGGAAAACCCACCCCCATCCTTCTGGCCTGACCAGTCTTGGCAATGAGCCTGGACTCATCTTCTTAGGGCCTGATTCTGCTCTTCCTCCTGTCATCACAACGACCCCCGGACACAGCAACCCCAGGCATTTCCCCTGGTCTCCCAGCTCTAATTCACCTGGAGCTACAAATGGATCATGGGAGGTCACGTAATTCTTTCCTTTTGTCATAAAGAGAGAGAATGAGGGAGTTTTCCTTCTTGCAGTCACCCCGTGCTCCCCAAATGTTGCTCTGGCTCAAGCGTGGGAGAGGAGGGTGTGGTTACAATTGTGCACCAAGCCCTCAGCACAGCCTCTGTTTCTCCTCCAGTCTCCTCTCCCAGCCTTTCTGAAGGCTTCTCTTTCTGTCCCTGACATCCTGTTATTCTGATCTCATGCGAGCTATTTAATGAACCAGGCAGTATTATCTGATTTTTATAAATTGAATGATAGAGGTTTATAAGAAAACAAGCTATGATTATGAAAAGTGCCAGGAATATCAAGTTCTATACTGCTGCTTTTGAATTGGCCTTTATTAAAAACTGATTATAATTCTTCTAGAGTCAGGACTGCTAAAAATATTAGTAACTGACTTGGAAATTCTATGCTTTCATTATGCCTATTTTCCCCAGTTATTTGTTTTCAGCCAGACAATCTATCTTAAGATATGTTGCTTTTGCCATAGGCCATCAACTTAATTTTTAGCTGCTGCACTGTGGAAACCCAAGACACTCAGAACATTCTTATTTATATTCAGAAAAAAAAGATTTTATTTTAATCAATCAGGTTTATTTTAGCAGTAATTAGGTCAGCTGGGACAAACCTGCACTTTCCCTACTCTTTTCTAGTGGAAATTATGAGAGCTGTTGTGTCTCATAATTATGCATTCAGATATTATACTATCAAAAGATACCAGTTAATGAAAAACAGTGAAAAAGAAACAGATAAATAGGAGAAAACTCTGTTCCTCCCTACCACCCACCCTCCCCTTTTTTTGGCAATTTGAATGTGAACGGTTTCACTATTGTCCAGGAGAGTTTAAATTCCACTTCTGTTAGAATGGCTATTAGGAACCCCTCCCTAACCAAAGATTTTGTGGTCTAAAGTCATTGTGTTCTTAGGCTTTGGTCCAAAGTGACTACATTTTCTGCCTGCTGGGATTTAAGAGAGACTGTTAATATAAGGATGGCTGTTTTGTGAGCCAAAGATATCTTTTTTTTTTTTCTGACTCGTGTTTAATAGGAATGAACTGTGTATTAAGATGCCCATCTAGTTTCTCCAAAATTACAAGTAAGTATTGTAGAACCCTACTTGGCCAACCATGGGGTTAATTAAAATGTACACTCCGGATCTGATAAACTTAATGAATTGGCATTGGGAAGGCACGGAAACAGCTACTAAAACTCCAAAAAAAACAATTCTCGGAGAACAGTTCTCAATCTCAAATTAAACACATCAAAATTAATTTCAGCTGCATCAAAAAGTTGACATGAAAGTCATTTCAGGGTTTGTTTGTTTCTTTTTAAAATTGGTTTGAATGGAATGGCAAAAACAATTCTAGAGTTTCAAAAAGGAAATGAAGAGTTTACTAATCATGAGCCTGTCCATTAAGAATGATGCAACCATCTTAGCTACTGTAATAACATCGAGCCTTCCAGGAACTGGCACCACTGTGGACCAGAAAGTCAGCACTCCTGGGAGAGCCTGTGCTAGAGGAAACCTGGCACTTACAAGTTAGCCCTCAAGGTAGTTACTCCAGCCTTCACGATGAAAAAAGAAATGTTTTGAAAGTCACTTTAAAAGATAATCCAAGATGTGCAAAAGAGATTTTTGTAGAAGGGAGTTTATTGCAACATTATTTATCACGGTGAGAAACTGGAAGCAGCCAAGTAGCCAGAAAGCAGAGGACTGGTTAAACAAATTATGATACATTTACACAATGGAATACTATGCAGTCATAAAACAATGTTGTGCTATAGTAATGTTAAAGTTCATAAGAAAGTTTTATAATATATTAAGCCAATTGTTATATATATTAAGAGAAAAAAGCAGACTATAAAATAGCAGACTCTAAAAGTTAAGAGTAACCATCTCTGGGGCGGTACCAAAAAACCTGACTTTTTTTCTTCTCTGCCTTTTTTAAGATTTTGTTTGTAATCAAAGAAAGAGCAACAAATATCATAAAAAGACACTTCATTTGCACATCTGTTGAGGGATAGTACATATTTTAATGCCTTATTTTTGACTAGAATTCTCAAGTTACTTGGTTACACATTAGAGATGTGTCTAATTCTTATATTTGTCATCAATTTTTTTTTTAATATTTGTCACTTCCTATCACATTTGAAAGCATTCTGCTTTCTACTCAGGCAGTACTTTGGGGAAATTAAATTTGATTGTGCCAGAGTCATCAGAAATGGCCTTAATTTGGTTTCTGCGAAGTCTCTTTGAAAGTTGTTAGGTGTGTGGTGTTAATAGGCTGTTAAATTGGTCAAGAGTCACGAGGCCTGCCATGAAACAACTTTTTATTAATGCAAAAATCTCCATGAACAAACCATCCTCAAAGCAACACAGAAACTGAAAAGAAGACACACGAGCTAAGCCAGGGTGCTCCTGCACTCACGGCACAGATCAAGCTGCCTGAACGAAGATGGAGAACCGAGGCTTCCACCCACAGGACTGTGCGCTGGGGAAAGATCAGGCCTCATTCTTGTGTAGGAGGAGCCCTGTCCCCTGCAATTTCACAGCACAAATGAGAATGACTCTTGGTTAGATGGGAAATTCCAATAAACCCTGTTATCCAAGAGCGTCAGGAAACAGTGTCATTGTACTAGCTGCTCCCGATTTGGGACACATGTATTGAGGGAAACCACATTTTAAAAACTACAAAATCCCAGTGATCTCATCTCTCCCTCTCTCTTTCTCTCTTTTTCTCCTCCACCGGCGCATGCGTGCGTGCACACACACACACACACACACACACACACACACACACACACAGGTCAGAGAAAAGGAGACATTCTAAGATCATGAATTATTATGGCAATAACTGGAATTCTCAGCGTTCTCTCCTGTCACACTTCTCTGCCCATGACCTGGAGCTCCTCCTTTTGCCCCAGGCACTCATGTTTCTTACGTCTACTCCTCCTCCTACACAAACCTGATTGCATGAAAGAAAATGGGGCAGCGTTTCCGCGTGCTTCGTCTCCGGGGTTGCCCAGGTTGCACGCCATAGGGATGGAGGTGGCAGAAACTCTTGGCCACAGAGGTGGCGACATGCAGGAGAACGCGGTTGCGTGATGCCCACACCGTGGGGATAAGGAGCCCCAGGTCAGCGGGGGAAGAGTGAAGTGAGGAAGAGTCGAGATGAGAGAGAGGGTTAAAAACGTGAGCAAGGTCAGGGCCGCAAAGCAGGGCACCGACAGGGAGGGGAATGAGGCAGGAGCAGTCTGGGAGTGCAGACTGATGACAAAGGGTCAGGGAGGAGGCATGGTTGCAAAGCCATGGTTAGCTCTTTCAGTGGAGGTCTGTGCATTACAAATTGTCCTAGTCTTGTGTGTCTGAAAATATTTTTTATTTTTTGTCACTTAGATTGGGGTTTAGCTCAATATAACAGTCTAAATTGAGGGTTTTGTTCCTTCAGCACTTTGAAGACTCCTTTCTCCGCTGTTATAGCAGTTAGTGTTGCTGCTGAAAAGTCTAACAGTGCTATTCTTTTTGATAATCTGTGCTTTCTTCCTGGCACGTTTAAGATTTCCTTTTATTCTTCATATTCTAAGTCGCATTACAGTGTTCCTAGGTGGGGATTTATTTTTATTTATTCTTTTGGTATCAAGAATGAATTTTCAGGCCGGACGTGGTCTCTCATGCCTGTAATCCCAGCACTCTGGGAGGCCGAGGCGGGCGGATCCTTTGAACTCAGGAGTTCGAGACCAACCTGAGCAAGAGCGAGACCCTTGTCTCTACTAAAAAAATAGAAAGAAATTAGCTGGGCAACTAAAAATATATAGAAAAAATTAGCCGGGCATGGTGACGCATTCCTGTAGTCCCAGCTACTTGGGAGGCTGAGGCAGCAGGATCGCTTGAGCCCAGGAGTCTCAGGTTGCAGTGAGCTATGATGCCATTGCACTCTAGCCCGGGCGACAGAGTGAGACTCTGAAAAAAAAAAAGAGAATGAATTTTCAATTTGAGGATTTATGTCTTTTGCTTTGGAGAATTCTTAGCCATTGCTTTTATGTTAAGGATCTTATGTTGCTTTTCTGTCATTCTTTTCATTCTCTTTTTCTGGACTCATATCATGTGCATGTAACCACTCATTCATATATTTGAACTCTTTGTCTTTCTGTGTTGAATTTAGTGTTAACTCCTTGAGATTTTTCTTCCCAGTCACCAGAACTTCCTCCAGGGGTCTTGAGTTCATTCCTTCTATTAAGCATTTTTAAAATATCAAGGGCTACATTTCCAAGAGTTCTATTTGGTTATTTTGCATATTTACCTGTTCTTGCTTCATTCATGCCTGTTTTTGTTCCATAAAGGCTAGTTCTTTTCATAATTTTTATTCTCTTATTTATCTCTTTGAGCTTTCTTATTTTAACCAATTTGTCACCCTATTCATTAAAATTAATTTCCTTCTGAGTTAATTCACGTTCTGATTTCATATTTTATTAACTTTTTTAGGATTAGATTTCATGGATGTTGGAATTTTGATTTGCAAGCTTATTCTGAAAGTTTTTTGTTGTTTGTTTTCAGTCTACCTTTTATCTCTCCTTCTCCCCCCGCTCCGCCCCCCATTTGTACTTCTCCAAATCCATTGGTTTTATGATTTTTTTTTAACCTGGCCCTTTGGAATTCCGTTTCAAACCCAGGTGCTATAAAGGCAGCTCAGGGCTCTTGGTTATGCTGATGTCACAGATATGTCAGGTCCAGTCACCAAGCCAACATAGGAGTTGGATCTTGGATCTTTTCCCAGTTTTACGTCTGTATCTGTGCCCTCTCACCTCCCTGGGCCCACAGATTCCCTTGGTCAAAGCTTGGTCAGCCTCTGGCTAAGAGCAATGATTTGAATTCAGGTCCCTGTCTCAGGTTGAGTAGATTCCCAGTCACCCAGGCACCACCACCTGACCCTGGACCTGGAGACCAGCAGGTTGTGGCTTTGACCCACCTCACACTCTTTTGTATTCTGTTGCTTGTTCTCATTCATGGAAATAGTCATTTCTTTTTTTCTTGAGCTCTACAATGTCATTTTTGTTTTCCTTTTTATCTTTATCCATCTTTGCTGTGTTTGGAGAAGAATAGCAATGCCAAAGTGTGAATCTCCAGTCCTATCTTATTAGAAGCTCAGCAACTGTTTTTAAAAATCTACCTCGTCATGCTTTCACTTTTCTGTGGCAGACAAGTGACCATTAATTAGTACAAAGGCCATGGGTTGTCATGCTTAAAAACTGAATGCCTGGACACAGTGGCTCACACCCGTAATTCCAGAACTTTGGGAGGCCAAGGTGAGAGGACTGCTTGAGGCCAGGAGTTCAGGACCAGCCTAGGCAACATAGCATAACCCCGTCTCTACAAAACAATAAGAAAAATTAGCTAGGCATGATGTCACATGCCTGTAGTCCCAGGTAATCAGGAGGCTGAGGCAGGAGAATCACTTGAGCTCAGGAGTTCGAGGCTGCAGGAAGCTCTGATCATGCTACTATACTCCAATCTGGGCAACAGAGTGAGAGCCTGTCTTGAAAAAAATGAAACAAAACAGGACAAAAAAAAAAAAAACAAAACTCAAAACTGAATGAGAATTTTGTGTTTAGCAAAGTTAGGATGATTTGCTGATTATAAAAATAATAGGGCATCGTTTTCCCTGCCAAGGATCAAACGGCCCTCACTAGAAAAGAACTCTCTGAATTGATTTGCAAATTCTGTGGTCCCTCAAGACTTAAATCCAGAAAAAACTAACTATATTCTCTAAAGATTTTTAAAAAGATATGTAATCATAGGATTTTAGAGCTCAAAGGAACATCAAAGATCATATATCATTCCCCTCATTTCTGAATCTGGAAGAGGAGGCTTAGAGGAATTAAAGGTCTTGCTCAAGGCTACACACTATACTGACAGCAAAGCTAGAGCTTGAATAATTGGGTTCTCACACATTTGTACTTTTCCAAATAAGTTGTCCATAGCATATATCAGAAGTGACGGAACTAGGAGGCTGATAAGTGATTTCTACTTTGATGCTTAATTATTTACAAAGTGGAGAACAAATTACACCCAGGTTTCTGTAAGTCTCAATTTCAATCTGCTGTGTGTTTTTTAAATGCAAATATGTGATCACCAGCATTTCTTACTCCAGACAGAAAGCTGAGTTAGCCAGTATGCTCCTTAGTCCATCTGTCACGTGGCAACCCTATTAAGTGTTTAATTAAGATAAATATAAGAGAATCAAAAATAAAAGTAGATACAAAAACAGAAGTTGTGTGTATTTCAGGTTATAAGCATCAAAAGCTGATTCTGGCTGATTAGTTGGAAAAGTTAATACAAGGATTTGTGTAGCCCGCAAACTGGTTGGGAAGATCAGAGGGCCAGACCTGAGAATAAGCTTCCAGAAATAGCCTAAAACTTTAGAACTAGCTTGCTGGGAAAAAACACTTTTGCTGCAAGCACTGATCACTAAATGCCATAATGAACTAGATGCTTACAGGAACTTGGCTTTACTGAAGCTACAGCTGCACCAGTGTCATCGCCATTTCTGCTGTGCATGACACCTTCTGGCGTGTTTTGGTGCTGCCTCAGTCATGGGCGCTCAAGTTGTTAGCCCTGCTGAGCCAGTCACCTCTCTCATGATCCTCAGCAGCATAATGGATTCTGTGCAAAGCTTCCTTCTTCAGTCAAGACTCTGCTGTGCTTGGATCTGTCTCTGCTTCACATGCTAGCAAGCTAGCTGCAGATGAGGGGCTGGGGAAGCAAGCTTTCTGTCTTCTATCTGGGAAAAACAAGACTTTTAATGTGGAAACTTCTCCAAATGTAGCAACAATGTTCAGGAACCAGGTAACTAGCAAGTTTGCCAATGTTTACTACATTTAATAAATTAAAATTGGAAAACAAGTGAAGGAGTAGAGGTGCCCATGGGATTGCATGTGGAATAAGATCGTCTATCGTGCTAAATATCGTCCATTTACCCCTCAGAACCGACTTTCCACCCTTCTGTACCCCTGCACGTGCCCTGGAGGCTGATCTTTATGGACTGAATCAATCAGCTTTCTTGCCCTCTACCTCTAGCAGGGTTTTGCCAGGGGGAGAGGCTGGCAGGAGTTGGGAAGGTAGCACAAGGGTGAGGTTTGGGCACTTCTTCCTCAATTTCCTCCTGGCTGGCTTGCAGGTTGTTTCTTGACAGCCCCTGTTTGGTGGCCCTCTCCTGGGATTCTGGACACCGTTCCCCCACTCTGCCTTGCAGGCCTAGTGGTTCCCACTAGGGAACCTGGGACAATCACGCATCCCTGTGGTTTCCCCTACCCCTCACTTCTCCGGTAAATAGTTTCTTTTAAACTCTCTCCATTATCCCATCAGTTCCCTGCCAGGATCCTGAGTAATACATCCATCTCCACTGTGACACACGCTCAGGTCACATTTTCTCATTTCACCGATCAAAGTGCTATAATATATTTCCTTTTGTTTTCTTCTCAAATGCAAATCACTGGTTAATTGAATTAGAGGAAGACAATATTTCAAATATAACAGTAGGAGAAATCCATCCTTAAAGTTTTAAAATTTATTTTATGTAGCTCCAGCCAATTTTTTTCAGTCCTGGCCATGCATCATAAAAAGCTCTAAAAATACCATGAAGTTGGGGCTTCATTTCAGATCAGGGGAGAATAGAACACATATATCTTCATTTAAAAAAAGTGGTCTGGCTGGTCCTGGGGCAAACCACAGATAGATGTTAAGGACAAAGAACTCACAGAAACAACACAAAATAATAGATACTGCTTCCACCTTCCCACATATTCCAATGCACATGTTGCTTCCTCGGTAACACACCTCTGAGAGGGCTAAAATCAGTACCATGAGTGGGTTTTTCTATTTAACACAAAGGAAAATTGTATGTGTCTGAATTCTCGGAAAACTCTTTAAAGGACTTCCTTGCTTAAATAGCTGTTTTCCCTAGTTGCTTTTGATTGACGGATAATATCCTCTCACATTCTAACAGATGTCTTAGCCATTTCTGCCACCTGTAGCATAAAATCCTCTGCACATGAAACTTTTACTGATATAATACAGTAATGAATCAACTGAAATTTAACTGCATGCTGCTTTAAAGAAAAGAACATCTGAAGAAAACAAGGTCATAACGGGATAACGGTAAAAAAATCAACTGGCAGAATAGGCTCAACTCCCCTGTAACTCTTGGAATCACATATGTAATCACTAATCTTCAGAATGATGGATGATAACTGCATTGCCATCAGCCTTAAAAAATTGTTTTATTATGTTCAATATTTACTAAATACCTTTTATGTGCCTAGTTCTCCTCCAAGTTTTATCAGGAATGAAAAAATATGATACATGATGCCTACCTTCAAGCAGCTTCCAATATTAGAAACAACAGGGAAAATTATTGAAATCATATTAAGTGCTACATTTTTTGACCTTAATGGAGAGAAGTTTGGAGAAGTCTGGCATGTTCCCATATGATACGTATTTCAGTGTTTTAACTGGTCAACCAGCTTGGACCAGTGACTCTTGCTGGATGACCAGTGGCGATTGTGAGCATACCACTCTTTCCAAACCTTCTCTTCATATGGCTTGAAATTGTGTTCCATTTTTAGCATCAACATCATAATTGGCTTCTAAAACTCTTTCACAATAATGATTATAATGCTAGATTTCTTATATCCCGCCCTTGTGAAATTCATTGTTTGAACTTTACAAGTAAAACTTCATACTCATCCTTATTTTGTTATTCTGGTTATTTGAGGCCCATTGTTACAATTTATTTAAATAATTTGAACCCTGGTTGTATCATTCGATTTATTATTAGCTTTCTATCCCAAGTTTGGTCACCTGAAACTTCAACTTAGATAAATCTCAATAGTAAGGAAGTTTAGTGCACTGTGAAGTTTGCGAAACATTGTTGTATATATTATCTCATTTTATCATCAAATTCTCAGGGCAGTGATTATTCCCTTTTTTATGGGTGGGGCCACTGAAGCTCAAGGCACTGAGGTGACTTACTAGCAAGTGCAGAGCAGGGACAGGGATACATGTCTTCAGACTGGTGCCTTGGTGCCCTTTCTTTCCTTAAAATATTATATTTTTAAAAATGAATCTTTCGTTTATTTTTAATTTTACAGGTAATATGTTAAGTATGTTAACATTGCAACATTGCATAAAATCAAACACGTAGATAGTGAACATTCCCTTTGGTCCTTCCTGCAAACCCACATCCCTCTCCAAAGGTATTCACCAGCTCAACTTGGAGCATATTCTTCAAGACCTCTTCCCACCATTTCTTCACTTCTGGAAATAGTTCATTTCGTAGGATATCATATTGTAGTTTTTTTCTGAAACTTGCCTTTTTCACTTCATAAAATATTTTAGAGCTCTTTCCATGTCCACATTTACATATATTATTTATCTTATCTGTTGCACAGGGTTCCATTGTAGAGATGTGTATAATTGAACTTTTCTCCTGTTTAGAGACATTAAGATTGTTTTTAGTTTCATTACTAAAAAAATGTTGGAATGCATATATTGTATATGACTTATTGGGCATATGTGTGGGAATTTCTCTAGGCTGGACACTTGGAAGTAGATTGATGCTTGAAAGGTATATGCATTTGAAATCTTGGTAACGAATGTGAAAATTGTCTTCCAAAGAGGCTGTATCAATGTATTAATATATTCCCACCAATGCATACAGGGGGAGTATTTCCCCACACTTTCAGTAATATTGATTAGTACTAATTGCTATAGTTTTTACTAATTATTGAGTTTGAGTATCTTATATTGCCTTTTCCATTAATTACTTATTCTTATAATATTCTCTCTATTATACCTTATATTGTCTGCATATAAATCTCAAGAAAAAGTGTTGAATAAAATAGGAATCATGTATAGAGCTATAAGCAGCCTGATGGACCTTCCTCTGTGATGGACATGAATCTACTAACAAACGTTTGAATGCAATTGTTTGACCAGCAATGATTCCCCTAACCAATCTACAAACTGGGCAACATCCCTCCATCTTGCTCAAATGAATATTATGAGCGTCTCTGCAAAGCATCATGCTGGAAAAAACATTCATTATGCCTAGTATTCCTATATTCTATCTATCTTGTTGCTCTACCAAAAAATAATATGAAGATAGTTTAGCCTGTCTTCATGATTAGCTTGCAAATGTTTATGTAATATGTATTCTAGAATATCGCAGAAAGTGATGCTAAGTTCACTCTATAGCTTCCCTAATTCACTTTTTCTCTTTTTAGAAAATCCATATTTTTGCCTCACTTAGATTTCTGGCACCTGGTCCATTTTCCATGTCCCTGAGATGAGAGGCAGTGGTTCTGAGACCTATAATCTTTCATTCAGTCTGCAAAGCCTGTACACCGGGTTTTCTCAGACTCTCTCCTCCTCATTTACGTTGTGCTTCAATTTACTCTCTGTGATATGTGTCCTACTCTTCTCAGTTTGGAGATCATGTTCCTCGCCGGAGAAGAAAGAAGTGATTGAGTGGCTCTGCCTTTTCTGTGTTATCATTAAACAGGATCTTCCCTCAGCAGACAGCTTAGCCTTTACTCCATCTGCCTGCTTCAAACTGGGTGTGTTTTTAAAGCCCTTTCTGTGCTCCTTCTCATTTAGCATTACTCTGCTCATTTCAGAGTTTTCCTTTTGTCACTTTCTTACAGGATTGGGATCATCTTCTTACTCACCATAGTTTGTGTCCTTTCTGTCATTTTTTGTACATCATTTCAAAATATAGACTCATCAGAGAACCCCCTATTGGGTCATATTGGTTTCTGCAGTTAATATTATAGTACAAAGTTTAATTTTTCAGAGTTTCAAAATTAATAAAATGTACTCCTTTCTATTGCCTCTGGCCTTGGGGTTATAATTATATTTCTGTGAACTTTTCAAAGTTTGTTTTCCTAAAGCCTCAAGTACCTGTTTACTATGACTGGAGGTTCTTTTTTTTTTTTTTCCTATTAATTACAGAATCTGGGATGACATGATCCCTTTCTTCCATCTTCAGGAAAGCAAGGACTGCATTTTATTTCACATATTTGTTGAAGTAAAGATTTCTATCATGTAAACATCACCAACAAATTCTTCCTTGCTGGTCAGAATTAAGTGTAGAGTAGCAGCAGTTCCTGTCATTTTTCTTGTACCCTTTGAAAGATGAAATTATCAGAAAGGCAAGTCAAGAATGTATTAAATTCTAAGATTGTTATATAGATTTAGAATAGGTGTCTAAATAGTTCAAGTAACCCATCAATATTACATCTTACCTCTGTGACACTTTTATCATTTGATTTAGGAAAGCATCCTCCAACTCTTCCATTTAGCCTGGCATGTTAGCATGCTCCCACACATAACAGTATTCTCTGCCTCTTATTTAATTTTCTTCCATATACTGTATGCTGTACTTGCGGGTTCCATATATTTTCAAATTTGACACATGGTGATATCCATGTTTATCAGATCTGTTTTCTTGTTTTTTGTTTTTTTTTTTTTTGGGTTTTCTTTAGACAGAGTCTCGCTCAGGTAGAGTGTAGTGGTGTCATCACAGCACACTGCAACCTCAAACTCCTGGTCTCAAGTGATCGTCCCTCCTCAGCCTCCCAATTAGCTGGGACTACAGGTGCACACCATGACACCCAGCTAATTTTTCTGTTTTTAGTAGAGACGGGGTCTCACTCTTGCTCAGGCTGGTCTCTAACTCCTGAGCTCAAGCAATCCTCCTGCCTTGACCTCCCAGAGTGCTAGGATTACAGGCGTGCGCCACCACACCCAGCTATCAGATCTGTTTATATTGAAAAACATACACCATTCCATTGCTTAAACCAGTTCCATTTTCCCAATTACAACAAGTCTCAGTAACATCTAGGTAATCATATTTATATGAGTGTAGATGCTATCATGCAACACTTGTTCCCCTTCAGGAATAAAGGATTTATTATTTCAGCTACTGGGAGTGCCACTGAAGCTAGTCTTTACCTGTCACCCCCTTTGGGGACTGCCCCACCGCCTATGGCCATGCCCCTTCCAGAGTAGCCTGCATTCATTGACTGACTGATGTGGGAGGTAAAGGGCCACATGGGCCCCCATGCCCAACTGAGGACAGCTCCGAGGGTCATCTCATCCTCAGACCTCCTCAGCAGGGTTGGCTAGGGCAGTCCGTTGCGACTGCATCGGAGCTCTAGTTCTCCCTCTGCTCATTTCTGCTTCTTCTCTTCCCTCCCACAGGTATTAATTCCAAAATCACTCCCCAGTAAACTCCCTACATGCCAATCTCTATCACAGGGTTGGCTTCCTGGGAAACCCAATGTGGGGCAATCTGCTTGTTTTAAAGTTTCAGTTATATTGTATTGTGTTATGCATTGAAATACGAATAATTAAGCCTTAAGTATTATTCTCAATCTGATTCTCTGCTATTTTCTTAGAATTACTGAGCTTCTCTGTCTTCCTCTGTGAATCTTCTTTCTATGTCATTCATGATAACTTCTATTTATGTGATTTAGAAGTTTCTTCTCAGCCTTTTTTCCCTTTCCCTCCAAACTTCATGCAAAGCCCTTTGACTAGGAAGCTTTATCCCCAAAACATTTTTTCAAATCTTCTTTTTTTTTTTTTTTTTTGGGACAGAGTCTCACTGTGTTGCCCAGGTTAGAGTGCTGTGGCGTCAGCCTAGCTCACAGCGACCTCAAATTCCTGGGCTCAAGCGATCCTACTGCCTCAGCCTCCCAAGTAGCTGGGACTACAGGCATGCGCCACCATGTCCGGCTAATTTTTTCTATATATTTTTAGTTGTCCAATTAATTTCTTTCTATTTTTTTAGAAGAGACGGGGGTCTCACTCTTGCTCAGGCTGGTTTCGAACTCCTGAGCTCAAACAATCCACCCGCCTGGGCCTCCCAGAGTGCTAGGATTATAGGCGTGAGCCACCATTTTCTAATCTTCTTAACATGCATTCCTTGCTTTGCCAGGAATCTGTTATTTTGGTATTAAAAATTAGAGTTGAGAAGAAAAAGTATTGACACTATGTTCTGAGACAGCTTTTCACTTTCAACAATCTTCTTTTTTTCGCCCATTTGTTTTTTGTTTGTACATATTCATGGGGTATAAGTGCAATTTTGTTACATTGATACATTGCACTGTGGTGAGGTCAGGGCCTTCAGTGCATCCGTCACTGGAGCATACATCGTACCCACCAAGCAACCTCCCGTCATCCACTCCCCCGACCTCCAACCCCACTCCCCTTCGAGTCTTCCTTGTCCATCGTCTCACACTCCACTTCCATGTGTACAGATTATTTAGTTCCCTCTTACAAGTGAGAACATGCGGTATTTGTCTGTCTGTCTGAGTTGTTTCACTTAAGATAATGGCCTTCAGTTCCATCCATGTTGCTGCAAAAGACACGATTTCATTCTTTTTTATGGATGAAGAGTATTCCACATTTTCTTTATCCAGTCCTCTGTTGATGGACACCTAGGTTGACCGGCAATCTTCCTGATCCTCTGAATGCACAACTTTCAACTGGAAGAGCCAAGATAGTGCTGGTGCAGTAAGGCCTCTGCCTGTAACCCTCCCTAACCAGTAGCTCGGGCCCTCTGTCTGTCTCTCAAAGTGGGGATTCAGACACTGCTTCCCCAGGGAGGGCCCAGTGGGCTCACATTCTTGGAGGAGTCCTCAGGGGCCAATGAGCTTTGTGCGTTAGTTTGGGAGTATGATGGGACCAAGTCAAGAGTTCAAGAGTCAAGATAAAGGTGGAGGACGCTGGGTGCAGTGGCTCATACCTGTAATCCTAGAACTCTGGGAGGCCAAGGAGGGAGGATTGCTTGAGCTTAGGACTTCGCGACCAGCTTGAGAAAGAGCGAGACCCAGTCACTGCTAAAAATAGAAAAATTAGCCAAGTGTGGTGGTGCAAACCTGTAGTCCCAGCTACTTGGGAGGCTGAGGCAGGAGGATTGCTTGAGGAGTTTGAAGTTGCTGTGAGCTATGATGATGCCACTGCACTCTAGTCTGGTGACAGAGCAAGACCCTGTCTCAAAAAAAAAAAAAAAGGATAAAGGAGGAGGAAGCAGGCTAGAGCAGGGGAAGATTGTGATTCAGACTGTGATTTGGATCAGACACTGGTGAGAGGAAAGTGAGGAGGAAACAGAATTGGGTAGGGACAACTTCAGACCATGTTGCAGATCTAACAATGTCTTGGCCAACCCAGTGAAGACATTTGGAGCAGAGGCTTCTTGTTAGAGGTGTCCTGCACTGAGCAGAAATGGCCAGGTCCCAGCACCCCTGCTGTGCTCAGTCATTGACTGGGGGCTGCCTGGGAAGAGCATGACCTGGGCTTGAAAGCAGACCCTGACAGCCGAGTGTCAAGTCCTTTCTCGGAAGAGAGATCTAAGTGGTATACCTCGGTGGCTACCGCAGTCCTCCCGTGTGCCATGTGGGGCCCCTTCTCTGCACATGATCAGGGAGCAGCTCCTCTAGGGTTCACAGGGGGACATTAGAAGAGGAAGGTTAGTGGGATGAGCCGTATCCCCCACCACTCACAGTACCGTCCAGAGTGAGATCCTCACTGCCAGGCTGGCAGTCTGTGAGCCAGGCCCAGCACCTCACCTAATCACCAGCTTTCTTGAACCACTGTCTCTATCAGCTATGTCAGCTGAGTCCTCTGGGAAGCAGATGCTGAGACACAGTTGGGAGTGCGAGAGGTTTATGGAGGGGGATGGAGTGTGGACGACGCCCAAGGAAGATAAAGGGAAAGAAGCAGGACAGCGCAGGGAAATTTAGATGATGCAGATCTGACACCTGTGACAAGAAAGGGGAGAGAAAGCAGAATTGGAAAGGGAGCTCATCAGACTGCAGTGCAGATCTCACAGCCTTGCTCAACCCAGCGGGGAAGTCTCGGTTAAGGATGGTCTGTTAGAGGAGTCCTGCACTGAGTAGAAATTGTCTCCACCAGGCTTAGCGCCAGACCGAGAGGCTGCCTGAGAAGAGCATGGCCTTCACGTTGCAGCTTCAGGCTGTCAGCTAACCTGGGTCTTTGCAGCTGAGCGGCAAGCTCTGTCTCGAAGAGAGACCTGGGCGGGGCACCTCTCCGCCACCACCCCTTGCCCAGACAGGCCAGCTCTGACTCAATGCCATTGGGGAACTAAGTTTCATCCCCTTTCATGGCATTTCCAATATCTTTGTTGGACCATGGTTTACAAAGTGACCTATCATCGGGGGCCTAGCAGTCTAGTTTGAGGTGGAGGAAGGAAGCTCTTGTCTGTAAAACAAAGCATTTCGTCCTATAGTGATGCCGTCTTTCTGGGATGCTACGTTAACGTGTGCTTCTCAGTGCCCAGTGGAGCAGGATGCGCAGCTGCCGCTGCTGTGTTCCTGGAGCTCCCTCACGGGGAAGCCCGTGGGTACTCTGGTTCCAGCAGGCGCTCCTTCCACTTCTCAACCTCTTGAGAATTATTTGAAATCATCTCTGCCTCCATAAAATCTTTTTTTCTTTCTTTTTCCCGTAAATAAGTACATACAAAAGAATCTTTTTTATTTCTGGTTTCTTTCCAGTATAATCTCTTTACGATTATCTGGGGATCCTCTTGCTTTCTAATGGTAAATTGCAGCCCCAGAAAGATTGAAAGGAAATAACTCTGCTGCTAACACAAGTGTCGGGGGGTATTGTGTCGGATTCTGAGAAGTTGAAGGCAGCTATCCATCTCCAAGAAGTGGCAGGGCATCAGGCCTGGTGGGCGTCATTGAGAGGGAGGCCTTGGGAGGCCAGAGGGAGCCCCGCTTGCCCTCGGTCAGGTGCTCAGGGGCCTCGCTGTCCAAGAGTAGACTGCAGGTTGCATGGGGTTAAACGTTTCATTCCCTGAGTAAGGGGTCTAGGCAAGACCTCATTTACCACAAGGTCCAAGGGAATAAGACAGATCGAAATGCCTGGAGAACAAACCATGCTTGTGTTTAGATTGGCTTCGTTAGTGGCATTCTCTGAGTTTATTTTCCCGTTTGTTATTCCCCCAGTTTGTAGTTCAGCCTTCTCTCAACAACCCAGCCTCACAGAGGCCGTGCTGTAGTTTTCAAGGGAAGGACCATTTGTCTGTGCTCTGATCAGAGCTTTTAAAAAGGAGGTGCTCAGTATTAAAGGGGCAGACCCCATAGATAAGCTGAATCTCACCGGGATGTTCTCTTTGGCGAACCTTATGAATGGCACTTTTCCCACAGGGGTGTTCTTCAAACCGTAGCATTTTCTCTCCCAAGGGGGTGACCCTCTTGCATATAAACAATAAATATTTGGTTTAAAACACAGGCAAAAAGAGAAACAGCACCCACCCTCCAAGGCCTACAACATCTTCCTCACAGAGTATACTATCTGGGTCTTAAATCTTCCCTTATAAAGAAATAATGTTATTATTTCTAATGGCTAACACTTAATTAGTAGTAATAGTAATTACCATTCAGGGACTGTTTTGAGCATCTTACAATTACACATTCATTCGTTTTATTTTTACAACAATAAACTCTATGAGACAGGTGCTGCCATTGCCTTCATTTTGTAGATGGTAAAACTGAGGAATAGGACATGCAATGACTTCCCCAAGGTTATAGAGCAGCAGACAGTGCAACCAGTGTGTAGATCAAAGTAGCCTGGCTCTAAGTCCACCTAGCAACCCCTAGATCACACTGCGCATTAAAAAATTTGGCAAGCTTCTCTATGGCACGTCAAGAAATCTTACAGAAAGTTTTAAAAATAGGCAATTACTTGATAAAATTTAAGCCAAAGAAAGGTCCTTTTCTGAGTGGAATCTCCTTTTTTCTCCCACTGGGAACCAATGTTACCATGTGCTAGATCTCTTCACTCAGAGCCTGATTTACTTCATTGCTGATTCTGGGGCTCCAGAGAAGACTTTTTTAAGTCTGAAGGTTGGTCTCCCCCTAAATTCTTACTCTGTCTTAGCCTAAAAGCAAAGCAATTAACACCTGGATGGGAGATCCCCTCCCCAGCAGCAATCTACAATAGTTAATTGATTTCTTCCCACCAGTTTGTCAAGACTATTCAGTGAGCCTCTTGGTTTAGAGACCTGTGAGAAGCCTCTTAAATTCACTTTGACCTTTTATAAGTTGTGATTTTCTACTTTTAGGAAAAAAGCAAAGCAATGAACGCTTCCTAATAAATTAAGGAAAGATTTTTCTACTGGAAGGTTTTTTCTAGTTAACCTTCCTTCTTCCATTACCGAGAAAATTAAATTAAAAAGAATGTCCAATTCCCTGAGCAAGTTGGTTAATCTATATTTCAATGTAAATCAAAGTTAATATTTATGGCCATTAAACCGATTTTTCTCTAGAGAACCTATTCATTTGATTAATGTTTTCCTCTGTAACTCTATCACTTACCTTGTGAATCTCTCCAATCTAATTTTTCCTTGTTTGGGAATGGTTTAAAAATTCTTTCATTAGTATAAGAAAATGTGCACGGAATTGGTCGATAGGATAAATATCACAGAGCTACTCATGGAACTTGGAAATTTACATCATTTTTCATGTTATCTAAAGTGGGACAGTTAGATATCTGTGTGAGGCTGTGGTTTGTGTTCCAGCACTGGCTGGGTAATAGTGATTGGCCATAATATTGCATGATGTATGTTACCAGCTTTTGGAATTAATGGTGAACCCAATGCCATGTTGTTTCACCAAATTTGTGGATGTATAATAGTATTTATAAGATTTGTCAAAGCCTGTGGAACATTTTCTAGGTTCCAGGGAAGTGAGGGTCATGTTTTTCATTTCTCCCATGATCACCTACATTAGATCACCTTATGGACAGTGTTAAAAATGGAAATGCCTTGGCCCCTGGCCAGAAGTATTGAGTGAGAATATTCATAGTCTGGCCCAGGAATATACATTTTAAAAATTCTTAGCACTCTAAAGTTTAAGGACCACAAGCTAGCCACAGTAAATAGTACACGTTAATAACCACCTGAGGGTAGAGTTTTTTATAGGTATTCACAAGCTGAGTCTATAATTTATGCAGAAAATTAAAGGGACTAGAATTGTCAAAATAATTTTTTATTAGTTTTTTTCTTTTTGCTTACACTCAGTGGTAAGAAAGCCAAAATAATTTTGAAAAAGAATAGCAAATGTGGAAGAATCACATTATTTGGTTTCAAGCCTTACTAAAAACTACAATAATCAAGACTGTGTGGTATTGACAAAAAGATAAGCACACAGATTAGTGGGACAGAATAGAGAATCCAGAAATAGACTCACACAAGTATGGCCAATTGCACTTTTACAAAAGTGCAAATGCAATTCAAAAGAGAAAGGACAGTCTTTTCAATGAATGGTACAGGAACAACTGGATGTCCATATGCATAAAAATAAACTTCAAGCTATCCCCTAAACTTTATATAAAAATTAACTCAAAATGGGTTGTGGACCTAAATATAAAATATAAAACAATAAAACTTTTAGAAGAAAACAGAAGGAAATCTTTGTGAGCTTGAGTTAGGCAAAGAGTTCTTAGAACAGCAAAAGCATGATCCCTAAAAGAAAAAATAACTGATAAATGGGACTTCATCAAAATTTGAAGTTTTGCTTTGCATAGACATTATTAAGAGAATGAAAGATAAGATTGGGAGAAAATATTTGCACATCACATAAATTACAAAGGCCTTTTATCCAAAATATATAAAGAACTCTTAAAACTCAACAGTAAGAAAACAAGTCAATAAAAAAATGGCCAAAGTTTTAAACAGATACTTTCTCAAAGAAGATAATACATAGATGGCAAATAAACATATGGAAAGATGCTCAACATCATCATTTATTAGGGAAATGCAAATTGCAGCCACAATGAGATAATGCTATGCACCTATTAGAATGACTAAAACAAAACAAACAAAACAAACTGACAACTCCAACTGCTGAGGAGGATGATGTGGACCCACTGGAACTCATATATTGCTAATGAGAATACCAAATGGTACAGCCATACTGTAGTCTTACAGCACTTTGTCAGTTTCTTATAAAGTTAAACCTGCACTTATCATATCACCCAGCAATCCCACTCTCAGGTATTTATCCAAGAGAAATAAAAATTTATGTTCACACAGAAACCTGCATGTGACTATTTTACAACAGCTTTTTCATAACTGCCCCAAACTGGAAACAACCCAAATGCCTTTTGACTGGTAAGTGAATAAACAAACTGTGATATATCCATCCAATGGAATACTATTCAGCAATAAAGAATGAACTATTATACATGCACCAAAGTGAATGACTCTCAAATGCATTTTTCTAAGGGAAACAAGACAAAGGCTCCATACTGCATGATTCCCATTCTATGACATTTATGGAAAGGCTAAACTACAGGGACAGAGGACAGATCAGTAGTTGATAGGAACTCAGAGAAAGGGGAGTTTTTTACTACAAAGGGGCAGCATGTTTGAGCGAGTTGTTCAGGTTAACGGAATGTTTCAAGTTTTAATTGTGAGTGTGGTTACATCACTCCATGTGTTTGTCATGACTCAGAACTATATGTCAAAAATATGAATTTTACTTATATGAATTAAAAAGAATTTTTGTAATCAGCTGAGGTGTATCTGATTCAAAACTGCCAACAGAGCAAAACCGATATTTATTGAGTACCTATTATGAGCAGGACCAGGACTAGTGGTGTGAGGAAAAGAAAGCCTCAAGCAAGCTCCTTCACCTGATAGACACCAATCCACTGGAAGATCCCACAAGTATTACTATGAGGCAGTGAGGGACAGAGCTCAAAAAAGGAGCAAAGAAGGTATAAGTGAAGAACACTGGATTTTTACAAGGAGAATTGTAAGCTTGGAGAACTGTAAGTTTGAGTCATAATAATAAAGAAGATTGTAAGCTGACCAGAAATAAGGTGGGAGAAAATTATGAACGTGGAAAAATGTGGTTATTGATCTGGGAAGGTAAGGCAATAAAAGCAAACTCTCAATATAATGAGATTGAATCAATGGATGTGATGCTATTTTTAAAAAGGCAAGTCAAGTAATTCAGTACTGATTCCTCCCAAGGAAGGGAAATGAAAAGATAAAGGATATGAAGTTGTGTTGACTTTAGATTCCATTAGCAATTTCTTTATACCTTCCCCAACCCCCATAAAAATTGTTTTCTGCTCTGAAAACTACTGTTGCAAAAAAAGCAGAATACAAAGGTTATTATCCACAGAGACCTCTGTCTTTCCTGGGTGTGAGAGAGTTCTCTAAGTTAGATCCTAAAGAGGAGGTTGGTAACAAAAAGGTATAAAATTACTTACAGCATCATGTGTCTAAAATAGTGGTTTTCAAAGCATGGACCCTGGACCAGCTGCAGAGCATCATTGGGGAACTTGTTAGAAAAGCAGTTCTGAGGCTTTTTGCCAGTCCTGCTGAATCAGAAACTCTGATGTTGGGCTCAGCAATCTGTGTTTTAGCACTCTCCAGGGGATTCTGATGAACGTTTGAGAAATCTGCAAGTTCGAGATATCAATACTGAATGCTGTACTTAACTATTATTGTAAGCCGATGAAGCTGATAAAGAAATGTCAGCTTTTAGTGATCGTCCCCCTCCCTGAGACCCTCACTGGGCCTAACCGAAGACTCTTTCTCATCCAATGAGCAAAGAAACATGTTTTAACAGTCATGTAAGACTTATGGTCTGGGTCTGTCTTCTCCATTCAATGCTTATTTAGCATAACCACCTTGAATCCCCTCCAATGATGAAGCATTTACAAAATTCTGACTTTTCCCCCTCAACAAACTAGTCAGTGAATTTTTTTTTTTTTTTTTAACTGACGAGTGTTTTCTTGTCAGGCAAAGAAATTAAACTCTGCTTTGTTTTTTGATGTTACAGCTCTGGTAGTCTTTGTTTTATTCTTTTACAGACAGCAGGCAGTCAGCAGGTAACTCTAGGATGTCAGTTTAGTAAATTTATTTTGTCATCCCTCGATAAGCACTTTAGAATAATTGGAAGACCTATATTCTAAGACTGTGCCAACCCAGATCATTGGGAGGCCTTGGGCAAGCTCCTTAACGTTTCATGGAGTCTGTTTACTCATCTGTGAAGAGCCAGGAGGTAATTATCCCAACCCTACCTCAGTCGACATAATGGCTGTAAAGTTACTTAGTAAAGTGGAAAGTGGATACACATTTAAGCATTATTATAATTTTGTGAGCCTTTAATACCCTCAATTTTTTCCCATTGCCATTGGAGCACCCCAGGGAAATCTGCAGACTGGGCATGGTCCGGATTCCTCTGGAGGTGCAGAGCAACCATCATTGTTGGGAATTACTGTGGGCACATGGAATAACAGAAAATATTCCAGTCTAGAGGATGATGGATAAAAACATTAGATGATTACAGGAATATGAGATAGACTTTCCATCAGAACTTGGAAATGACATTGCAAATTGGTATGCGGTTTCACAATAAAAAAAAAATGCTCTAATCCTTGGAATAAGCAATTGGCTTATGGCAAATCTTCTGAGCTTCCCCAAATGGCGGGGGTGGGTGAAAGTGTTCTTCATTGCAGGCATCCCATTACCTGAAGGAAATAGATAGGCTGCAACTGGTATCAAATGTCTAGAGGTTCTAGGAAATAAACTGCTGCTTCTGGTAAATAGGTGGTAATTTATGCTGAATTATCTACTAAGAGCCAAATTAGTCCCTGCAGTGTGTGCAGCATGTCTGAAGAATAAAAAATGTTTTCTGCTTAAATAATATCTTGACTCAAGGCAATTATTATCGTAATGCATCTGACATTGAAATGAGCCTGACACTTCCCCAGGGCTTGTAGGAATAAGAGGATTTTTCTGATTCATGCTAACATTGAAAAAGAAAATAGATATCTAGGCTTGGTTTAAAAGAGGTTGGCGGAGAGGAAGTTTTATGGAGGAGGGAAGGTAACTTACGGTTTAGCTAGCATTTAATGTGCGCCAGGCACCGGGCTAAATGTTATATACGTTAACCTTATCCTCACAATAACTCTGTCAGATAGATATCATTCCCCTCCTTTTTAATAGAACAGGACACCGTGGCTCAGAGAAGTTAAGTGATTTCCACAAAGTCATACAGCACACAGTTTACGGCAGAGCTGAGATTTAAACTCACTTGGTGGTTTCTGTCCTAAACAGTTGCCTCAGTGTCTTGTGTTAGATAACACCTCTATCCGCCCCACACACTCCCCCTACCCTTCTCCATCTTTCTCTGTGCCCACAGAGGCTGACCCAACTTGCCTTCTGGTTTCCAACTGTGTTTGGCCAATGGGGACTTGGCAGGAGCTGACAAGGCAGGAGGAGGGTGAGGCCAGGGTGTTAATGTTCCCTCTCCAGCCCCTCACACTCCATCCACCAGAAGTCTGGGCTCCTATCAGCCTGTCCTCTGCAGCCCTACACCCTGCCCACATCTCCTCAGATCACCCAGTTCAGTGTGCCACATGGCTACAGTAGCTTGCCTAGCTTGCAAGACACCAAGGCTTAGCAAGGACTGCTCCTCCATTTTGTTGTGGCTGTTACTGGTTCTGATTCCAATGAAATTGTTGAACAACGGACACTTTCTGCTTATCCTGCACCGTGTTCTACCTGAATAGCTCTCGGTTCAGGTCTAGAGAGTGTCTCTACCTCGGGCTCCTGCTCACTGAGAGAAACAAAAGGGTTTTTATGAGCAAAAGCATCTCACTGAGCCCTATGCGGTTTCTGAATGATGACATTCAGAGCTTGGCGAAAAATAATAACAGAACCTGACATTTGTATGAAATTCTATAGTTTTACATTCATTACATTCTATTTAAAGATGTATCAGAAGCTAGTTGTGTGTCCAGAAAAATAGTTGAACATGAAGCTACAACAATGAACTCCTCTCAGGACACATAGTAGCTGATGAAAGTCTCACCCCTGAACTATTTCATTACACTAACGAAACTGGTGTATTTTGGCAGTGCTACTGAGCTCATGTTTTCTGAGAGAATTTGTTACCCATGATTTCAGAAGGATGAAGAAGAAATAGAAGCAGAATATTAAGCAGGATAAATCAGGAATGTTTTTACATGTTAATTTTATAGGCACAATTAAAACCTTTGGTGATTAGCAAAATAATGGTCCTAACATTTTCAAAGGTGTCACTCTTAAAAGTCTAATGTCATGCATGGATGGGTAATAATTTTTTAAAAATTGGTTTCATCATGTTTTTGTAGTTGAATGACAAGGTATTTTGAAATCATCTTCTGATCTAAATACCTTTTCTTTCTTTCTCTTGCCTGACTCCTCTGGCTATGACTTCCATCACTATGTTGAATAGAAATGGTGACATTGGGCACCATTGTCTTGTTCCCATTCTTAGTGGGAATGCTTTCAACTTTTCCTCATTCAGTATGATGCTGTCTGTGGGTTTGTCATATATGGCTTTTATAATTTTGACCCACTGGCCCCCCGTGGCTTCTGTAGTCTGGGCCAGAGTTGGGAAATGTTTGTGTGGGAACAAACAAGATGAAAACTGAGGAGCTGAAGTTTCCTGGGGAGGACAACAATACATGGTGGGTGGAGAAACAATATGGTGCCTGCTATGTTGGCTCAGGTCTACGGTGACAGGAAGTGCCCCAATGGGGCTGGCAGCCTCGTGCTTTGTCCTCAAGAAGCTCCCAGTTCACTGGCAGTAGCATCTTTTGAGCTTGTGAGGGCAGAAAGGCTCTCCAGCAGCTCAGGATCCTGCTGACTGTCAGAGATGAGAGATAGGGAGAAAAAAACCACTCCACCTACACTTTTTGCTGGACTCCAAGCCTCTTGGGAGTTGACCTCTGCCGATATTTTGCTCCTTCATATTCTGCTCCACAACTTCTTCCTGTGGAATCTCTTGTAAGTTCTGGTACTTTTCCCTAAGAATTACATCCAATCCATGTTTGTTTGTTTGTTTGTTTGTTCTTTTTCATCTAAAACCTTTTGTTCTTTTTGAGACAATTTGGCAGCAGGTGTCTCTGATCAGACATTTGCACTTTTCTTTGTTGTCTCTATTCTGCTGCTGAGCCATTCAGTAAGGTTTTTTTTTTGTTTTTTTTGTTTTTTCAATTTTGTGTTCTTTAGTTCTAAAATTTCATTTGTTTCTTCTTTATATCTTCAGTTCCTTTACTGGCATTTTATGGCTTTTTATATTTCAAGAGTGTTTGCTGTTACTTCCTGGAGCATTTTCATAAATGCTGCTTCTAAGTCTTTATCAGATAACTCCTACATGTGTGTCATCTTGGCATTGGCATCTGATGATTGCCTTTTTCCATGTAAGGCTGAAATTTCCCTAGTTCTTCATATGCTGATTACTTCTGAATCATATTCTGGAATATTTGAATATTATGATACAGATTCTGGGTATTTATTTTCTTTCAACAGACAATCAAGTCAGTTGGATTCAGGTACCAGTCCCAACCAGCCTTCTGTGGTTTCCATACAATTTCTGATTTCAAATCCTATTCAGTACTATTAAAATTTGTCTTTCATGTGTACAACCCAGTGCTTGTCTGGGACCTTGGCATAGGTCTATTCTGTATTTCAGTGCTTAAAGTCAATGGTATGTGGTTTAGGGTCAGACCCATGCATGTGCCACTTGGAAGTCAGCCCAGAAGCAACTTTATGGGACTATTTACCAGACCTCCTCCCTCATAGCAATCTCCTCAGTACTTTCTGGTTACCTTGGGCTTCATTTTTGGTTCTCTAACCAGGAAGATGAGGATATTATATCCATTCTGTTGTACAAACTTTACTGATATCCAAGGCCAAGTGGCAGGAGGACAGGAGTAGAAAAAAATCAATAGGAATTTGTCCCACCTTCTGAGGATCACAACTACTCTGGTCAGAGAGGTAGGTTTTCCCTTTTAGCATTTTGGAGTCCTGCAGACCCTGTTGTCACCACTGTTGCTGATGCAGCCATGCCATTATGAGATTTCTGAGGGTCTGAGTGTGAAGAAATGGAGAAAAGAAAAGTGGTTTTCCCCTACTCTCTTTGAGCATTAGGAGACCCTTCCTTATTCTTTGAGCCAGAACCACAGAGCTCTCTCTCTCTCCCTATGCAGATGCCCACATTCAGGATTTGGGTTATTTGGAGGTCAGACTGGGTATATAGAAGGAAAAATATGGTAAACTTATTATGAAGTTTATGGTACTTTAAATTCTGATCTTCTTCCCCAATCACCAGCTACCATTTAATGTTCAGTCCTCAAATAGCTGTGTGGAGTGTGTTTACTCTATTTTACCCAGAGCTGGAAACTTCTCTCTTGTTTGAGCTACTGGATTTTGTTGGTTTTTTTGTTATAACAGCTAGACCTATCCTAACTTACTAAATCAATTCCACCATTCCTTTAATCTTTCTGTCTTAATCTGTCTTCTGTCACTTATAATAGAATACCTGGAACTGGGTAATTTATAAAGAAAAAAATGATTACTTATAGTTATGGAGACTGGGAAGTCCAAGGTAAAGGGGCCATATCTGGTGAGGGCCTTCTTTCTTGTGGGTCCCCTCTGCAGAATCCTGAGGTGGTGCAGGGCATCACATGGTGAGGAAGGAGGTTGAGCCTCAAAATTCTTCCAGCCTTTGCCCATTACCAAGTTCCAAAACTGCTTTCACATTTTTAGGTATTTGTTATCAGTAACACCCCACTTCTGACCAATTTTCTGTCTTAGTCCACTTTCTGTTGCTTATAATAGAATACCTAAAATTGTATAATTTATAAAGAAAATAAATTTATTTCTTACAGTTGTGGAAGTTGAGAAGTCCAAGGCTGAGAGGCAACATCTGATGACGGCTGTCTTGCTGGTGGGAACTTTGACAGTAAGTAATTCAAAATCTAAGCTGTTGAAATTTCAAAGTATTCTGAGCCTTAAAGGAATGTGGTTATGAGACCTGAGTCACATGACAGGTAGCTGTAACTTTTGCTTCTCCAATTATAGATTAGCCTTCTTCCTTACCTATATTGTTTTGTAAAATGTTGTAAATAACTAAAGGGCACTAGGGAAGTCTTTCTCCCTCTTCACTGTTGATCTTCATTATAGATCAACTTGACTTTTTCCTCTCTCTCACAAAAACTTCATGACTATCACACTGTCTTAGATGGAATGTTAAATATACTATTTTATATTGGAAAGGAAATGAAAACAAGCTATAAGGAAAAGAAAACAAACTGTAACTAATTAAATTGTTATAAAACATCCTTACATAGAAAATATTGTAAATTTCTTTGTTTTCTGCCTATAGAAGCAAGACCTTAACATTTAACTTCAGAGCACTGACCCCATTGCTCTGGTGTCATATTTCCTGGGTGGCTATTCCCAGCTTTTCCTCGAATACACTTTTTAAAACTAGATTCTGATCCTTTTGATTATTTTAGATAGAACTTTCTGCAGAGTCCTAGGGTGGTGCAGGGCATCACGTGGTGAGGGGCTGAGCATGCCAGCCCCTTTAAATGCAAAAGTCCCAAACCCTTCTCTCTTTCTCTTCTTCTAAACCCACTAATGCCATTCCCATGATGACCTGTTAATCCATTAATTTGTTCCTGAGGGCTCTGCCTCTTAAAGGCCGCACCTTTCAATGCTGCCACATTGGGGATTAAATTTCAACATGAGTTTTGGAGGGGACAGACATTCAAACCACAGCACTTTCACTGCATCTATTCTGCAAACTTTTAACCTTGGTATCAGTCCTAAAACTCACCTTTCTGCCCCCCATAGCCACAATGATGTGTTGGACTGAAGAAATTTCACCCAACCATGTGAGCCGGTGGTCTTTCACTTGTTAAATATCTCTGCACAGCTCCTCTCCCATTCTTCACAGAAGTTACTATATAATTATATTGTTCCAGATCCTTATGTCATCCTTTCACTCTCTCAGAAAATGTCTTTACCACCTACTTCTCAGAGAAAATGTAGCTATTAGACAGCATCTTACTGCTCACCTACAGATGTGTCTATGTGTCCTCCTCCTGCCAAAGAGCAATTGCTTCCTATGTTCTGGATTCCATTTCCTTCTGCCTTCTACTATTAAGCACACATTATAATCCTTCTTTATGCCATCTTGCACTGATCTCCAAAGATTTTGTGATGGTTAATTTTTGGGGTCAACTTGGTTGTATTATGTGATATCTAGATAGCTAGTAAAGCATTATTTCCAGGGATGTTGGTGAGAGTGTTTCTAAGGGAGATTGGCAGAGTCAGTGGACTGAGTGGGGCAGATCCGCCCTTAATGTGGGCAGGTGCCATCCAATTGGCTGGAGGCCCAGATAGAATAAAAAGGCAGTGGAAAGTCAAATTCACTCTCTCCTGGAGCTGGGACACCCTTTCCCTGCCCTTAGACATCAGAACTCCAGGTTCTCTGGCCTTTGTACCCTGGGATTTGCACCAGTGGCAGGCCCCCTGGGTTCTTGGGCTTTCAGGCTCAAACTGAGAGTTATACCATTGGCTTAGCTCATTCTGAGGCTTTCAGACTTGAACTGAGCCAGCTTCCCTGGGATTCCAGCTTACAAATGGCTTATCATGGAACCTCTCAAACTTCATAATTGTGTGAGCAAATTTTCCTAATAAATCCCCTCTCATCTATCTATCTGCTTATTTATCTATCTCCTATTGGTTCTGTCTCTATGGAAAGCCCTAACTAATACAGGCTCCTGTCCTTCAGCATACAACATAGAAAGTCTATATCTTATTTCAAGTATTGCAAAAGTTTCCTAATACTCTTCCCATTTTAGTCAGGGTAATCTAGCAGTTATCATAATATTTAAATCTTTTAGGCTTAACATAATAACTCTTTAAAAAATTTTATTTCAGAATATTATGGGGAAAATTTTTTTTTTACTCATGAAAATTTCAACATAGGTGCTCTTGGTTGGGTGGCTCTTCTGGATGTCTCTTGTCTGATTCAGGGATCCAGGTTCCTTTCATTTTGTCACACAACCATCTTCAACACAGAGTCTCCAGGATTGAGGTGGGAGGAAAGAAACATGAGATAAGTGTCCAAGTTCCGTGGACACTTAACCACCTTGGCTTTGAGTGACCCACATGCTTTTACTCACATTTCCATAGCCAGTACTAGTCACATGGCTTTCCCTGAAGAGAGCTGGGAAATGTCATCCCCTATTGAGCAAATGTTTCCCAATATTGAGTTCACATTATAGAAGGGAGCACAGATCTTCAGTGGTCAGCCAGCTCTCTCAGGTATGCTCCTCATTTCTGATCTAACACATATCCATCCTTGTGGAATCCATCACAATCTTTCCTAACACAGATATGATTGTGTCATGTTCCCATTTAATACTCATCAGTGACTCCCCACAGCCCACTGAATGAAATCCAAACCCTTTATCAAGGCATTCAAGACCATTTATGATCTAGCCCCTACAGCCCTGTCTCCTACAGCTGTGGTCCCCGACCCCTGGGCCAAGGCCTGGTATCTGTCTGTGGCCTGTTAGGAACTGGGCCTCGTTATCACCACCTGAGCTCTGTCCCACTCCGCTGCCTACCCTTAATCCCGTCCATGGAAAAATTGTCTTCCATGAAAGCAGTCCCTGGTGCCGAAAAGGTTGAGGACCGCTGTCCTGCAGGGTCTTGTCTTAGGCATCAGTCCCACCAAACTGCTTCCAATTCCCAGAAGCTACAATGTTGTTACTTAGTTTTTTGTACATTAACACATGGTCTTCAATTTTTCTGAAATGTCCCTCTTTGCTGTGTCTAGTGGGCAAATTTCTACCTCTGCTTCAAAACTCAGTATAAGCATCTTCTTTCTGTGGCCCCACTACTTAAGTATTGTTGATCATTTAGTTCCTCTGTGTCACCCCTGAACTTCTGGCAAATCTCTATAACAGGACCCTTACACTGAGTTGTAATTGTATTTTTACATATCTGTGTCTCCCTTTTTAAACTATGAGCTCCTTGAGAACTGGGACCATGACTTGCCTATCGCAGTATCTCCATTTCCTAATACAGTGTCTGCCACATGATGAATGCTTAATGAATGTTCATGTAATAAATAATTAAATGAATGAATAAATGAAGTACAATTTAAAATATTTCTTACACTTAAATTTCAGTTTAATATTTATTCAATATTTTAAAATTCTTGGACAAAATTATTATCTTGTGCTATATTTACTGTATCTTCTTCTAATGAGGAAGAATGGAAGACATTAGATTAAAGCCTTACAGAAATGCACTAACATAAATTCTTGATTTGGTGAGGGAGCTTCTTCACACTCAATCAATGAACTTAATGAAAGTGATACAAAGGTGGGCTGAAACTACAGGAGGTTAAAGTGATAGAAATTCTTATGATGCAGAAATAAGAGTGACAGTTCAACTCTGAGATGGCAAAGAACACAGAGAACAATGATGAGAACTAAGAGGATTTGGGTGATTGAGATGAAAAGCTTGAGGTAACATTACTTCAGTCTGTAATGTAACAAAGAAAGGTGCCGAAACATGCTTCCCTGAACTGTCGCCTTCTGAACCTCAAAACATAGCTAAACTATATTTATATAAGTTTGAGCTAACTATATTTCAGTAATACATTTTTTGCTCTTTTTTGTTTTTTTGTTTTTATTTTTATTTTTTCGTTCATTAATAATTTTTTGAAAATCACCATCCATCTGTGTTATATATGGTAATTCTTTTTTTTTTATTTCAGCATATTATGGGGGTACAGATGTTTAGGTTACGTATGTTTCCTTTGCCCCCCCCCTCCAAGTCCAAGCTTCAAGCGTGTCCATCCCTTGGATGGTGTGCATCACACTCTTTGTGTATGCATATATCCATTCCCTCCTCCCCTCTCCCCCCTGGTAATTCTTAATAAACTAGATTATTCAATTAATCAGCTCATCTCTCCATCTCTAATAAGTCTATATAAGTGGAAGTCACTGTACAACTCAAACGAAAAGTCAAATACCCTGATGCCTATATTGTCTCTTCTGAACCATAATGAGTTACTGTCATAATTTGGATGGTCTCCGGCTTGATCAACGCTGGGACTTTTCCATAAAGAGTGGGTTGATGGAGGCCAGTATAAATTTTTACCTTATTTCACCTAAGAGTTGTGTATGTGGAGACGCAAACATAGAGTTCCCTAGTTGACAATTGTGTAGAGCACAGGTGATCAAGAAATTGGTAATCTAAAGAAACTATTTGAAAACTGGCAAATGAAGAACCTTATAAATCTATAAGATCTTCTGTCTGTATGTCTATGTGCTTATATGTATGACGGTTCACTACTAAATTATATGAAGGAGCTCTAACTAATTGGCTTAAAGAAAAGTAAGTGCTTACATCAAATATTTTATCAGAAAATTGAAACTAACTCAAAGGCCTTTTAGTTCATGTGACTCTAGTATCTTTGGTAAAAAACAAAACAAAACTAGTTTTAAATTTGTTGGTAAAATAAAATTGAATGTCTTCAGAAATGTTAGAATTGTTAGAATATATATATTTATATAACTCAGACATATTCACCTGGGTCTGTTGGTCAGACAGTTCAGGCTATCTTTGCTAGATGTTTTAAGGTCATAAAACTATTGCTTCTGAGATATTTGTGATAAGTTTTTGACTTGTCTGTGAGTTTGTATCTTAGAGCCATTAGGTTCTAGGCTCTAAACAAAAGGCCATGGTAAGACCTGAGGACATATGTGAAGTTCTCCCCAGCCTTCTGTGCCTCCTGGCTATGCTGAGCAGGGTCAGACATTATCTTCACAGCTTTGTCCTCTGTCTTGAGCTCTACACTTGGTATGTAAATTCAGGACCCAGATGGGGGCTCTGCCCTTCCTAGCCATCCTTGGGTGCCACATGGCTGTTGGGACCCAGCATGACTGGGGAAGACATTAGGGAGGGTACCTATGTCATAGTTTCAAAATTCTTTTCAGTAATTTAAAATATTACAGTCATATTATGCTAAATTAGGTAATCCTAGGTTTTTCACTAAAAATAAGTTATTAAGAATTAACATTGTAATTAATATATGATATAATAATATATATGATATAATAATATATAATATAATAAATATAAGAGAAGCAATTCCCTTTTTTTCTTTTCCTTAAGTCTTTCTTCATAAGGTTCAAGGAGAAACAATTCTATACACAAAGTGTATAAAGAGAGCAAATTGTGTTTCTGGTGAAAAGATTATAAAGAATGTGAGGAAGCTTTGATTCCTGGGTGGCCATGTGGTCACCCCTGGCATGAAGCTGCAGCCATGCTGTGCTCAGTCACTAGAGGTGAAAGTTACCAGTGGAATTTAGAGGTGTATCCAACTCCTGGGGAGTTGGTTCACTGGATACATAAAAAAATGCAAATCAAAAAGAGAAAAGTAAAATATTCAGTCTGTTGGTTATTGATATCTACAATAGCTAAAATGAAAGTGAGAGAATGTTGGGTCTGGTTTGAGGCTGGACTAAGCTCAGATGTGGGTCTTTTTGAGCTCAGGCTAGTACCTTCAAAGCCACCCACAAAGGGGAAAAGTATGTCAGAGCAACAGAAAGTACCTCTGTGACCTTTGGTCACCAACAAGGTAGTCAATGTGGGGGAAGGGCAAAAGCAAGTAACTATTGAAACCAGAAGGTATAATGCAGAGGAATTGTTTCATTTTGTAAATTGTTCCATTTTCTATTTTATTAAAATGGCTTATGAGAGTAACTAATTTAGGGGCAGTATCTTTGGTTTTGAGCGCTGCAGAGTGGAAGAATGCTTGGGTTGAGGCGGGATCCACAGCTCACTACTGAACAGCTGCAGATGGCTGTAACTGATCCAGATGTTCTGAACACAGGTTCAGCTGCTCGCCACCATCAGAACCAAACGCGAGGGGAGAGTGCCGGTGAAGGAAAGGTAGTCTATTCAAGTGCTGGCAGCCCGAGGAGATGGGGGCCTGTTGTATCAAAGACCACGTCACTGCCTTTGTTTATTGAGCGGCTTATAAAGGGAAGGGCTAAAGGGGGTTGGTGGCAGAAAGCAAGCTATATGCAAGTCATCATGACTTGCTAGATGGTTATCAGCAAACAATAGGTCATCTGGTGCATCTTGTTATCAGCCTTTAGCCTATTCTGGACTCTTGAT
>CAUYSK010081445.1:0-12838 GCA_963575035.1 Avahi laniger
AAGAGCGAGACCCCATCTCTACCAAAAATAGAAAGAAATTAATTGGACAGCTAAAAATATATATAGAAAAAATTAGCCGGGCATGGTGGCACATGCCTGTAGTCCCAGCTACTTGGGAGGCTGAGACAGTAGGATTGCTGGGGCCCAGGAGTTTGAGGTTGCTGTGAGCTAGGCTGATGCCACGGCACTCGCCCCAGGCAAGAGAGTGAGACTCTGTCTCAAAAAAAAAAAAAAAAAACATTAATCAAATGTTTATGCTTATATTTAGTTTAAATTGTTGTCAGATATAGCTTCCTATTTATATATTATTAATGCTTTAATCATCACAGTATTACAACATCTTATTTTATGTTATCTGCTGTGTTATACAAGGAGAATTCCAAAAGTTCATAGAAAATGAAATTAAAAGATAAAATTAAAAACTAAAAACTTTATTTATCAATGTAAGCTGTATCAAGGTCAAGACACCTTTGTAAGTGGTGATATTTAGTCCATCTCTAAAAAAGTGAGGGTCCTGGGAATTTAACCATGTCAATATAGTCTTTTTTACATTATTAACTGAAGAAAAATGGGTGCCTTTTAAAGACTTTTTAAAATTAGTAAGCAAAAAAAAAAAAAGAAGGAGTCAAATCAGGACTGTAAGGTGGATGCATAATGCTTCCCAACAAAACTGTCACAAAATTATCCTTATTTGATGAGAGGAATGAATAGGAGCAATGTCACGGTGGAGGAGAATGACCCTCTAGTAAAGCTTTTCTAGACATTTTTCTGCTAAAACTCTGGCTAACTTTCTCAAAACATTCTCATAATAAGAAGATGTTATTGCTCTTTTGCCCTCCAAAAAGTCAATAAGCAAAATGCCTTGAGCATCCCAAAAAACTGTTGCCATGCCCTTTGCTCCTGACTGGTCTGCTTTGGTTTGACCACTTCACCTTCTTGGTAGCCATGGCTTTGGTTATGCTGTGTCTTCGAGATCACAGTGGTAAAGTCATGTTTCATCTCCTGTTGCAATTCCTTGAAGCAGTGCTTCAGGATCTTGATCCTATTTGTTTAAAATTTCCATTGAAAGGTCTGCTCTTATCTGAAGCTGATCTGGGCACAACAGTTTTGGTACCTATCGGGTGGAAAGTTTGCTGAACTTTAATTTTTCAGTTAGAATTGTGTAAACCGAATCAACTGAGATGTCTATGGCATTGGCTACTTTTTTTGCTGTTAATTGCCAGTCCTCTTCAATTAGACTATAAACAAGATAAATTTTTTCCTCATAAATTGATGTGGATGGTCTGCAGCTGTGGGCTTCATCTTCGATATCGTTACATCCCTTCTTAAAACAAATTATCCATTTGGAAACTGCTGACTTTGTTGGGGTACCTTCCCCCTAAACTTTTTGTAAAGCACCAATGATTTCACCATTCTTTCCATGCAAGCTTCACTATAAATTTGATGTTTGTTCTTCCTTCAATGTTAGCAGAATTTATGTTGCTCTGAAAGGGGTTTTTTGAAACTGATATCTTATTCTTAGTCCCTCAAACTAGATCCTGTTCAGAAATATTAAAACAAGTTAATACAAGTTTATTTTGGTGAAAGATTTTTGAAATCCATGCATAGTTTTTTTCATAATTGGCATTTTCCATGAACTTTTTGAAGATCGCATATATGAATGTGTTAAATGCATATTATGTAACATATTTTTGTATTTTTTACATTTTGATATTTAGTTTCTCTTATATGTTTTCTATTCTTCAAATGGACATGATTTTCTGAAACTGTTTATTGAATTATTCATTGGTTGCCATAATTTGAAGATCCAAACTCTGTCACATTTGTGTGACTCAGTGCCTGCACCTACAGTTCTGTTTCATTTATTTTTTCCAATTATATTTTGTATTAATTAAGATAAGCTAATTATAGTTTTCTAGACTAATATGTTTATTAAAAAGTACATATATTATCTCACAGGTTTTGTGGGTTAGGCGTGTAGGCAAAGCTTAGCCAGGTCCTCTGTGACTACAATCAAGGTGTCACTTAGGATTCAGATCTCATCTGGAAGTTTAATAAACATAAGTTTACGGTCAAAAATTACAAACCATGAGAAAATAAAACATACTGAATGAGGGTTATCTGAAGAAAACACTATTAAGTTCAGACCCTACAAAACTGTGTAGATTAGATTTTGGACACATAATATATAGAATTCTGATTGTCAGGCAAAATAGGAAAACATTGTACATAAGAGAAAAGCAGATCTAAAATTCACATAGACAAGTAGCTTCAAAGCCATTCCTGGGTGGAAAATAGAGCTTGGCCTCTGGCTGACACTCACCAGCAGCATTCTGCTCCTAGTGGTGAAACTGAATGAGTCACAGTAGAGAAGGCGGAGAATAAAAAAAGTGGTCCTAGCCGGAATACAGAAAGGGCTGTGCTCTACAGGACCTAGGGTAGACATTTTATCAGGAAAAAGTACCACGGTAAAGCACGTGTCAGAATTTGTAAAAAGAGGGGAGTTCCAAAGAACAAGAGCAGAAAATAATAAATAAGCTTGAGTGCAAATTGACAAAGCAAGCTAACTTCTCTGATGGTTCAATCCTGATTCCCACGACACTGGGCTTGAAATATATTATTTTGTCTTAAATCAAGATTAGTCCTATTTTTTATTGTTGTTTGGCCATTTTCTCTTCATTGTGAATGTTTTGGTAACATACCATTTTATGATTTAGTCTCTTAGGTTTGCTTATAAATCTCTTAAATTCACAAAAGCAATTCTGGGCCAGTAAATCTGCATAAACTTCAGTGACATTTGAAAATTTTAAAAGTCACCAAAATTCAGTTAAATAGGTATACTACTATTTAAAAATATATTAACATTCACTACTATTGTTATTTTGAATAAAATATACCCACAGTGAAAAAAATCTAGTTTGTAATTGTTTATAGATTCTCTAATAAATACTTAAAATTTTAGAGCTTGAGTTTACCATTGTTCCCTGTTTATCCATGTATTATACTATCATATTAACAATTGGTCAAGACTGTCATAACTTCATTCAAATAATTTACAGCAAGCTGATTATAAGTCATTTCTATTTTATAATGGAGGAGCTCTTTAGTAGATTTTAAATCCATTTAAAAATATGATAAAGCATAATATAGAAAATATGTTTTTTATATAAAGAAAATGTTAGTAAAGGGGTGGTAGTCTTGAGTATTCTGCTAAGTGTGATGACCTCATTTGAGTGATAAATTGTTGAGATTAGCTCTCTAATTCATTATAGTCAATTCTTTTAAAAATTGTAATAGATATTTCAGTGAATTAGAGAATTAATCTAACAATCTGCCAAACAAGCTAACCTGATAGTTTGAAGCTTTCCTGAGCATAATGTAATTTTAAACTAAGAGAGATAATATCCCATGAGCAACAAATTGAGATACTCTATGTAACTTAATTTTAAATGGTAATTATATTAATGAAATAAGGTTATAAAAGCATTTCAAATCCATACATTCCTATAAAAATTGTTTAATCAACCCACTAAAGCAAGGCCTAGTTTAATTTTCTAAATTTTATAAAATGTTTCTCTTTAATAAATACTTATCAGTAAAAAGTGATCAGTCCTTTCTAATCTATTTTTTTAAAGCTACTTTTTTTATCTGTACCATCTGAGCAAGAGCCCACAGGTATAAATGTCTTATTAGTGGAGTGTATCTTATAAATAATCAGGAGAACTTGCTAAAATTGATTTAGAAAACTCAAATAACTAAGGAAAGAGTCAAGTACTGAGGTTGTATTTATTAAATTCAACATGGTATTGTTTTGCTCTGTTTGGAACAAAGGCATCACACAGTTTCTGACTCAAAGAGGCAGAATCAGAAACTGCAATGGATTCTAAACATTACAACATTCAGTACATAAAATAAAACACATACATAAATTAGTGGGGTTACATGGGCCAGGTGAGTAAATGTGTGTGTGTGTGTGTGTGTGTGTGTGTGTTTAGGGGAATGAGATGGAGGAGTAGAAGTGAAAGGAGACAATGGTTAAATATTTCTAAGTTATATGGAGTTTTCACAGTATTCTAATGCCTCTACTAAAACTTTAATATGTGACTTCAGACTGCAAAAATAATTATTCTATACTCAGACAAGTAGCACTAAATACAAAATTCCACTTCATATTTGAGAACATATTCATTTTCATGTCTATTCAACTTAGAGTCTCTTTAAGAATCTTTCCTGGGCTGGACAAAATTCACCAATCTTTACAAGACAAGCACCCCTTGGTGGATGCTGTGAGTTTCCTTTGCTTAGAAGAGTACTTAGCATACAGTGTCTGAATCCAAAAACCTCTCCTGCTTCCCCTGCCTAATAACATTGTGTCCTCCTCCTTACTTCTTACTAGGGATTTGCAAGATGACCAACAGATTAGAGCTAAGGGTTGGTTCTCTAGAATTGAATAAGGATCATCATAGGAAGTCCAATGTGGAAAGAGTTAATGGGAAAGAATTATACCATAGTCTAAAAGGAAGATCCAGAATCATTAGAGAAACCAGATGTGAAAGACAAGACATTAATAATATGTAAAATAACTATGATTAACATTTATTAAGTATTTAATTAATTATAGGCAGTGTTTTTTACATTATTAAGTCCATAATATCCTTATTAGGAAATTCCTCCTTTCTGTATTTTTGAGATGAGGAAGGCATCAAGGTAGGCAAAACATCCTGCCCAAGGACGTAGAGTTAATATATGGAAGACCCGGCATTTGTACAGAGGCAGGATGATTCTAGAGTCTGTCAAATGCCAGCAGCAATAAATGTTGCTTTTTAAAGACAAAGTACTTTTTAAGCAATTTCATTAATAAAATTATACGCTTGAAAAAGTAGAGTTAAGGTGCCTGGCAAGCTATGGGAACTTTTAGGTAGTTTTAATTGTGTGATGGCCTTGCATCTCTCGTACAAAAGAAGCTCTGGTGATCATAACATATTTTCCCAGAGCAGGAATAGTTGGAAAAAAATAGCTGTGACACTACGCGATGTGGCAGGAATCACTGTAGTGAGAATCTGTGTGAACTCGAAATTCATGCAATGTGGGTTGCAATTAGACCCCTTGCCAGCCTGATTGTAGAATCCAGCTCCGTGATGTCACAAGGCTGAACTTCACAGTTTCCCCTGTTACCACTGAATATGTCATATCCAGGGAGTGGCTGTACCTCTGTCCAGAAGGAGTACCCGCAAGTCTCTTAGGACACCAAAATGCACATACATCCATTCTACCTCATGATATGCTCACTCTGTTGATGTCAGTTGTGGCAATGCATCGATGTTTCTTTTTATCTCTTGCTCTTTGGAAGTGGCTCTTTCCATAGTAATGAACAGGTAGGAACATTATGAGCTGTGTGCCCCACAAACTAATTATGTTCAGTAGTTTGGGGCCATTCGTCTTGAGATGCTAACTCAGAAGTGTATAGCAAATGGCATCATTCCCATGTTGCTCTGGCAGTAGATCCTTCTTCATCAAGGCACTAAGGAGCTGTATTATCCAAATCATCTGTGCAAGTAGGTCAAATACGGAGTCAAAAGCAGTTGAAAATTGTCTTAAAATATCATCAAAGGGGGATGCAGAAGGGACTGTTTGGTTATCTGCTTCCCGTACTAAGACATTATAATCATCATGTATATAGGTTTTCCTACAAATTGACACCTTGAATGTCAATAAGGAGTTACATCTATATAAGGAACATAGATATTGATGAAACACTTTTAAATTTCTTACAGTGCGTGGCATGGTGTTGGTGAGAGGAACTTCTCATAAATTGAAGGATATGACATTGATATGCACAGATATGTATTTTTTTCCTTTCCCAACAGACTGTCATGTATTTTCCTCATTCAATGTTGTATTCATTCGAAGTAGTGACTAGGGAGTGATGGTTCCTATCTTAACAAGAAAGTCCCTGTTACCAGAGTGTCAGAAAGAATATCTGGCAAAGACAGATATTAATGAGAAAATTAAAGCAGCTATATTACACAGATGGTCAGAAGCTAATGGATCAAATATTGAAAGTTCAATAGCAGAAGCCAAAAATTAGAAAATAGAAGAATCGAATGCAAAGTAGGAAGAAAATAAAAGGTGAGGGACCAGGAGAAAGATTATAAAGACAAAGTTCACAACTGGCAATTAGGCAAAGATGGTATCAAAACAGAAAGAATATGGAAACACAGGGTGTCCAAAATTAGCAAGGACACCAGTATTTTTTTAGTTCATATTTGGGGACCGTAAGTGTATGTTACTTAAGCATGCCATATATACAACAGCTTCATCTTAAATATATTTTAAAGTATCAACTCGGTGGCTTATTCGGATAGTCTTGGAATTGTGCAATCATAACCATCATCTGATTTTAAGACATTTTCATCACCCCAGATGGAAACCTTACAGCAATTAGCACATATCTAGACCTTCCATATGGCTTGCATATTGTCTAATATTTATTTGATCAAATTGCATAACAAATATACCATACATTTCCACTTATCCAACATCAAACACTCTTGCTGCCCCCATCACTGTCAGTAGGGGGATCTTTAACTCCTTCACAGGGCAAAAACACTTGAAAAGGAATTATCAAAACATGTTGCCCCACATGTGCAGGTCTACTGGAATTTTATTCCATGTAATTTTCCTCTCTTTCACACTTTTATAAAATTTTGTATTCCTATCTGAAAATGCTTTGATCAAATAACACTCGAGGAAGGAAGGAAGAAAGGAAAGAAGGAAGGGAAGAAAATGTGGAAGAAAAGCCCTTATGAGTCTCTCTTTCCATATATTTTAAGGTGTTCCTGACAGAGTTCTTCAGGATTCTTGATGTTCAGCTCAAATAGAGAGCACAAATTACATGAATCACTTTCTCTGGCAGTATCAGGAAACTGTAAGTTGCTGCTATTTTTTTTTTTTCTGAGTATTTCACTAGCTAAAGGATTTGAGTAAGTGTCATTCTTTTGCTAAAATTCACTAGAAATTTGCTACATATTTATGGGATAAAGTCCAGCACTGTGGCTAGAAGGGTAGCAAAACACAATGAGTCTTATTTTCTCAACAGCCCTCCCATATTTCAGGTGTGCACAGCATATGTGGATGAAGGTGAATGTTTACAATAAAAGGAGTCCTATGTGCCTTCTCTGCTACGGGAGCAGAAATTCCAACAAGAGTACTATGTCTCCATGTGCTTCTTGCCACTTTACAGACAATTTACCCACCCCCCAAATCTGGGATGCTGGAAAAAATCCCAATCCCTTAATAGTGGTAGAACCTTCTTGGAATATATTAATTTTATGCCTATTCATATCCTTTTGAGAATTTGGGGCTTCTACAGAATTTCTGAAGTACTCAGACCTTTTATATAAACCAAAACTTTGAAGATTCTATTAATAGTATATGTTTTATCGATAGGGCATCAGTTCAGCACACGTTTTCCCAAGATACTGGAAAACAACTCTGTCTCTAACAGGCACATCCTAAATTAGGCTATCATAAAGGAATTCCTCTCTCAAAACACTGGACAGTGATTTGTATCAAACTTTTGCTTTTCTTATATTCATCTCTCCGGAAGCAGATAACATATTTTAAGACTCAATCATGTTTCTAGGGATGTCTAAATAACACAGACCCAGACATAATATTTATTACATATTCTTAGGGGAAGCTGTCTAGAAAACTGGAAGGGCCAAATCCTACTTATTGAATGTCTCTGGAGGATCAACCCTGGATCCTTTACCATTGTAGGTCCCTGAAGTCATTTTAGTCATGGTAATCCTACTGAAAGTAACTTCTATGAGATGCTTGATTAACGTGAACAACTTGTCCGGGTTTGTCCAAGATTTTCCCCGTTTTAAAATTAAAAAGTTCCATATCCTGGAGACAACCCTAGTTTTGTGCAAACCAGGATGGTTACCTCCTTTATGCTGGACCCTCTTCATCCCTGAACACCTGGGTTCTACTTTTTTTCCAGTTGTTCCACTGTGTGGCTTCTTCAATATCATCATTTCATTCTGGGCATCCCAGTTCATGGCAAGTCCTATTGGTTCTTAATCAAGGCAACTCTGTCCACCCTGGGCCTCTGTATTATAAACCACTTGAGACTGGTTGCCAGAGGAGTGTGGGAACAATTTTTTGGGAGGGTAAATAAGGTGCGAAACCCCTACCCTGCTGAGTTGATGTACTACTCACCTAAAGAAAAATTTTCATATAGCAAGTTTACCCAAAATTTCCCCTTAGAACAAATAATACCGTATTAGTCTATGTCCACTTACCATCTATCTAAGAGATAAGAGACAGCTGTATGGTGAACCATTGCAGTCTATGGCTAAAAAATGTCTCAGTCCCAACCCCTCTCCCTACCATAACGTCTTTACTAGCAGATCTGGAGTTGAGTGTTTTATCACATAAGTCTAAACTCACCTCAAGCCTAGCTCCTACTATGAAACATCTGTATAGCAAATAAATAAAGTTTTGGTCCAGATGGAAGTTGAGGAATGAGGAAGTAAATAAGACAGATGAGATAATGCCTTTAAATCCTCTGGAAATAAGTGTGCTAGAATATACACAAAAAGAATTCATGAGTCATGAGCTTAACTCCAAGAACTATACATAGTGGGCTTGCTCTTCATTTTCTCATGTCTCCTCTCCTTTGTGTTTTCATTCATTTTCTGATTTTACTTCTGTATTGATCCTGCACCTTGTTGGACAAATTGAATAAACATCTCCCTTCCAAACTCTGAATCCAATTACATCTTGTCTCTCCCTCCCAGCACATCACCTCTATGGTTCTGCTCTTGGTAACAAGACTGGAGAATTTTCCATTCCTTTTCTTTGTAGGCAGCCTTATCAGACATGCCTTGACAATAACCAGGTAATCAGATTTGCAAAGACTGTTAGAGGAATCAACTAGTCATTAGTAACACTGTTACATGTATCTGTTGGCCATATTTTATATCACAATTTATAAGGACAATCATAATAGTGAAGAAAGAAATTTTCATGGCAAAAGAATTTTGAAATAATTTTGTGGTGGACATAAAAAATAGTCATAGACTATGGTTTCCACATCTTTGCCCTGTCCTTAAATGTATTTGATTCTACAAGATGAATTTCTGTGTTATAACTATTAAGATCATTCATTTATCAATATGGCATTTGTGAAAATGGATTATGGTGTTAAGTTCATCACTAAAGAGTGAAACGTTACTCTGAATTAAAGTATTTTCAGCTTTAGCTTTCTCCATCTCAAATGGGAGACAAAATAGAAATATCATGTCTCATTTATGAAAGTTATACACTAGTGATTAACCTTAAGAAGATGTTGCATGAGTGTTCATGGGGGTATTTCTCCTGCCAAAGATAAAAGATGTAAGAAACACAGGCATACATTTATTGATCTTTGCAGATATTGCATTTTTTACATATTGAAGGTTTGTGGCAACCCTGTGTCGAACACGTCTATTGGCGCCATTTTACCAACAGCATCTTCTCACTTTCAGTCTCTGTGTCACATTTTGTTAACTTTAGCAATATTTCAGACTTTTTCATTATTATAATATCTATTATGGTGATCTGTGATCAGTGATCTTTGATGTTACTATTGCAATTGTTTTGGTGTGCCACGGATCATGCTCACATAAGTTGGTGAACTTATTTGATAAATGTTGAGCGTGTTCCGACTGCTTCACTGACTGGTCATTCCCTACCTCTTTCTCTCTCCTCACATCCTCCTATTTTCTGAGACACAAAAATATTGATATTAGGCCAATTAATAACCCTACAATGGCCTCTTAGAGTTCAGGTGAAAGAAAGAGCAGCATGTCTCTCATTTTAAGTCAAAAGCCAAAAATGATTATGCTTAGTGATGGAGGCATGTTGAAAGCAGAGATAGGCCAAAACCTCAGCCTCTTGCCAGTATGTGAATGCAAAGGAAAATTTCTTGAAGAAAATTAAAAGTGCTACTCCAGTGAACACACAAATGATAAGAAAGTGAAACAGTCTTATCGCCGATACGGAGAAAGTTGTAGTGGTCTGGATAGAAGATCAAACCAGCCACAACATTCCCTTAAGCCAAAGCCTAATCCAGAGCAAGGCCCTAAATCTCTTTAATTCTACATGAGGCTGAGAGAGGTGAGGAAGCTGCAGAAGAAACTTCAGAAGCTAGTAGAGTTTGTTTCATTACGTTTAGGAAATAAACCATTTCCCATAACATAATATACTGTAAGATGAAGCAGAGAGTACTGATGTAGAAGCAGCAGCGATTTTCCAGAAGATCTAAGAAAATGTGGCAGGTGGCTACACTAAACCACAGATTTTCAATGTAGATGAAACAGCGTTTTATTAGAAGAAGATGCCATCTAGGACTATCACATCTAGAGAGGAGAAGTCAAGGCCTGGCTTCCAAGGACAGGCTTATTCTCTTGTTAGGGGTTAATATAGCTGGTGACTTTAAACTTAAGCTAGTGCTCATTTATCATTCTGAAATTCCAAGGGCCCTAAGAATTATGTTAAATCTACTCTACCTGTGCTCTATAAATGTAACAACAAAGCCTGGATGGCAGCACATCTGGTTATAGTATGGTTTACTCAATATTTTAAGCCCACTGTCAAGACCCACTGCTCAGAATAAGAAATTACTTTCAAAATATTACTGTTCATTGACAAGGCATCTAAGCCATGCAAGAGCTCTGATGGAGATGTACAAGGAGATTAATGTTGTTTTTGTTCCTGTTAACACAACATCCATTTTACAGACCGTGGATCAAAGAGTAACTTCTCCTTTCAAGTCTTACTATTTAAGAAACACATTTACTAAGGCTCTCGCTACCATAAATAATGATTCCTCTGATGGATCTAGGAAAGGGCAATGGAAAATCTTCTGTAAAGGATACACCATTTTAGATACCATTAAGGATATTTGTGAGTCATGGGGGGAGGTCAAATATCATTATTAACAAGAATTTGGAAGAAGTTTTTCCACCTCTCATTGATGACTTTGAGTGGTTTAAGAATTCAGAGGAGAAAATAACTGTAGATGTGGTAGAAATAGCAAGAGAATTAGACTTGGGCCTGAAGATGTTTCTGAATTGCTGCAATCTCATAATAAACCTTGAACGGATGAGAAGTTGCTTATCATGGATGAGCAAAGAAAGTGGTTTCTTCAGATGGAATCTACTCCTGATGAAGATGCTGTGAACATTGTTGAAATAAAAACATTGGATTTAGAATATTACATAAACTTATTTGATGTGGGAGCACAGGGTTTGAGAGGATTGGCTCCAATTTTGAAAGAAGTTCTACTGTGAGTGAAAGGCTATCAAATAGCATCACATGCTATAGAGAAATCTTTCATGAAAGGAAGAGTTAATAAGTGCAGCTAACCTCATTGTCTTGTTTTGAGAAATTGTCATGGCCACCCCACCCCTCAGTTAACACCACCCTGATCAGTCAGCAGCCATTTACCAACAAAAAGATTATAACTTGCTGAAGGCTCAGATGATCATTAGTGTTTTTGTTAACAATATAATATTTTTAAATTAAGATATATACATTTTTAAAGACAATGTTATCACCTACTTAATAGATTATAGTATATTGGAAACATAACTTTTACATGCACTGGGAAACCATAAAATACATGTGACTTGCTTTATTGCCATATTGGCTTTATTTTGGTGGTCTGGAACCAAACCCACAATACGTCCCAGGTATGCCTGTTCGTGTTAGTTGTCCACAGAAGGACAATCCCTGAATAACATGGCTTCCTTCCTGAAGGTTAAGAGGTCAGCCACCTTTAGCAAGTGGAGAGGAATGATGAGAACTAACATTGCACCTAGCAATGTCAGTAATATTGCCAGGCATCTTTACAAATGCTTTATTAGATTGGCCCTTTATCTGCAGGTTCTGCATGTATGGATTCAACCAACGGTGGATTGAAAATGTTAGGGAAAAAAACAAACAATAAAAAGTAACAATACAGCAGTAAAAAATAATACAAATAAAAAGGAATATAGTACAACTTTTTATATAACATTTATATAGTATTAGTTTTTATAAGTAATCTAGAGATGATTTAAAGTATGTAGGAGGATATGTGCAAGTTATATGCAAATATCAGGTCATTTTTTTTTTATTTTTTTATTATTCCAAGGTGTTGTGAGGGTACAAACATTCTAGTTACACTTTATGTCTTTGCCTCACCCAAATGCAGGTTAAAGGTGTGCCTTTCCCTCCCTTTAGTGCTCCTCATGTCCTTTAGTTGTAGATTTGCCCCCCTCATCCCCCTAATCTCTGGAGAGTATTTCTGCCATGTTATCACCCTAGTGTTGATCAGTTAGTACCGGCGCTTACGGTTTTAAACACGAGCAAGTGGCCTCAGACTAACCCCTGTCCCCAATTTCCCACCAAAATGTTTGTGAAGGTCCAAAAAAGGCCCAAGACTCAATGGCTGGCAAAAAACACATAAACTGAATTTGGGGTGAATTTCCGCCAAATACAGGGAAATGGAGTCGGACTAAGGGAAAAGATGCTGCCAACCATGCTTCACCCACGGAACAGGGCATCCTTGTTCCTCGAAAGAAGGCAGGAAGAGTCTTCAGCAGCCTCTGGTTTTCAGCCCCGGGCTTCCGCCACAGCCGTGAATCAGGCAGCCGTTTCAGAACACCAGGAGGCGGCCTTTCCAGGGCTCTGCAAACTGTCACTTCCTGCTCCCGGCCAACACCACGTGTTCCTACCTCTATCCAGAGGTGCAAGTCCCAGAAAGCAGGAGGGCGGGAGATTGGGGGCGAGCGAGAGAGGAAGA
>CAUYSK010081449.1:0-19716 GCA_963575035.1 Avahi laniger
TTTTTTTAAAGAGATGGGGTCTCGCTATGTTGCCCAGGCTGGAGTGCAATGGCTATTCATTACCGTGATTTTCGTGCACTACGGCCTCAAACTCCTGGGCTCAAGAGATCCCCCTACCTCAGCTTCCTGAGTAGCTGGGACCGTAGGTGTGCGCCACCATGCGTGACCAAATTTACCATTTCTAAGCATGCAGTTCTGTAGCGTTAAGTATATTTGCATCGTTGTGCAACAGATCTCTAGAACGTTTTCGTCTTGTAACCAAATGCTCTGACACACAGTCATACCAACACTGGACGACACTGAAAGACTTACACTCTGTCACATGGATATTCAGAGAAATGCACACACGGTCACACCAGCACCCAGACAAAATCCAAGGACTTAGGCTGGGCGCAGTGGCTCACGCCTGTAATCCTAGCTCTCTGGGAGGCCAAGGCGGGCGGATCGTTCTGAGCTCAGGAGTTCGACACCAGCCTGAGCAAGAGCGAGACCCCGTCTCTACCAAAAAGAAGGAAATTAATTGGACAGCTAAAAATATATAGAGAAAAAATTAGCCGGGCATGGTGGCGCATGCCTGTAGTCCCAGCTGCTCAGGAGGCTGAGGCAGTAGGATCACTTGAGCCTGGGAGTTTGAGGTTGCTGTGAGCTAGGCTGACGCCACGGCACTCGTCCCAGGCAAAGAGAGTGAGACTCTGTCTCAAAAAAAAAAAAAAAAAAAAAAATCCAAGGACTTAGACGCTAGCGTATGAATCCCAGAGACGTTCACACATCGTCATGACAACACCCAAAGGCTTATATCGCGTCACCCAACACCCAGAGAAACACATAGACAGCAGCCACTCTTGCCCGCAATCACAGCAAACCCCAGAAATTCACGCACACAGCCACCCAAGCCTGATAGTCACATCGGCAGAGTCGTACTCACAATCAGACAAGGCCTGAAGCACTTTACACCAACACCCGGCCCTTCCAGACACGTGAGCATGTCAACAACTGGACACCAGCGCTGTCCCATCGACACTTGGGGACAGAGCGCAGCCAGCATCCAGATCTCACAGTCATTTCTGTACGCGGGTCCCCCCCCCCACAGTCACACAGCCCTCCAGAGACTCACGTAGACACGCGTGTCTGGCTGTCCCAACACCCAGAGACTCAGACTCACTCACGCCAACACCTGGAGACCTGCACTCACAGTTGTACCAACAGCCAGAAACGTGCGCACCCCAACACCCGGAATCTCAGGCATTGTAACACCTGGCGTCTCACACAGTCACACCCCGTGGTTCACAGATGGAACCGCTCCCACGCTCGTGGGCTCACACACAGCCATGTAAGTAGTTGGGGCCTCCCACGCACCGTCGCGCTGGCACCAAGGACACACACACGCTCATTCATCCTGGGCCCTGTCCCAGCCCCTGGCGGTTTCCCTGGGAGGGCGGGACAGGCGGACCTGCTGGGCCCTGGCGCCCCCGCCTTCCTGTCTCCTGGCCCCCAGCTGCCCCTGGGCCCTGGGGCAATGGGCAGACCGAGGTGACGACCATGGTGATTCTCTCCCGCCCGTCCCCTCCAGATGCCCCCCACTCCCCGGGCGCAGGCGGCCCTGCCTGCTCGGCCACCAACCTGAGCCGCGTGGCGGGGCTGGAGAAGCAGCTGGCCATCGAGCTGAAGGTGAAGCAGGGCGCGGAGAACATGATCCAGACCTACAGCAACGGCAGCACCAAGGTGGGGCGGCGCTGAGGGCACGCGCCGCACGTGCACTCACACCTGTGCGTGCGCACGCTCACCTGCGCTTGAACACACACCCACACGTGCACACCCACTGCGTGTGCACACAGGTACATGCCCACCCACACGTGCACACTCGCTGTATGGCACATACCCACCTGCATGCGTTTAAGCCCACCCCACAGTGTACACACCCACCCACCTGTACACACCCACCCACGTGTGCACACCCACCCACAGTGTACACACCCACCCACAGTGTACACACCCACCCACCTGTACACACCCACCCCACAGCGTACACACCCACCCACGTGTGCACACCCACCCACAGTGTACACACCCACCCCCCTGTACACACCCACCCCACCTGTACACACCCACCCACCTGTACACACCCACCTGTACACATCCATCCACAGTGTACACACCCACCCACGTGTGCACACCCACCCACAGTGTACACACCCACCCACCTGTACACACCCACCCACTGCATACGCATGTGCTCGCATATGTACACACACCCCTGAATGTGCACACGTGCCTTGCACATGCACACACCCATCAGTATGTGTACAGACACACCCACCCACACGTGTACCCGTTATCTGTGACACATACCAGCATGTGTACAAACACACGTATGTGCACCCACATCTGCACATCCACAGTGCAGTGCACAGGGACATGTACACACCCACACGTGTGCACTTATCCAGCCATGTGCCCGCACACGCAACTGCAGATGTGTGCACACACCTGTGCAGATCACAGGCTGGGGGGCGGGGTGCCACCTACAGCTGCCCCCACGGGAGGCTGGGACGGTCTGGGTATCGGGGCCGCAGATTCACTTTGCTTGGTTTTGAACTTCACGTAGATAGGGTCACACGGTGTCCCCACCCCATCCAGTGCGCAGGGTTGTTGCTCTGGGAGTGCCCACCTCGGGTCAAGGATTCCCGGGAATGCCACAGCTCTCAGCTTCTGTGACTTCCGTGTCAGGGGCTGGGGTTCCGCAGCGGTGCAGCCTTGGGGGCCAGATGGTTCAGCTCCGTGACGAGGTGAGGACGCTGGCCCCAAGAGCGCTGCATCTTAGGCCTCGCCAACTGAGACGCAGCGTCTGTGTGCCTGGCGCGTAACAGGCGCTGATATTAACAAATAGGCTTGCCGAACAAACAAAAATACACCCTTACATCTGATTAGATGTTTCTCAACCTTTTTTCCTTATTGTTCCCCTAAGGAACCTTTTCTGACATTTTTTCCTAGTCACCCAATGTGGTAAAATACCCGTAACATACAGTTTGCCACGTTAATATGTTCAAGTGTACAATTTAGTGGCATCTGGTACATTCGCAATGTGGCGCCTACATCTAGTTGCAGAGCATTTCAGCACCCCGAAAGGGCACCCCGTCCCCATGAGCAGTCGCTGCCCAGTCTCCCTCCCCCACCAACTACTAATCGGCTTCCTCTTTTTATGAATTTACCTATTCTGGGCATTTTACGTAAGTACACGTGGGCTTTTGTATCTGGCTTCTTTGCTCGCCATGATGTTTATAAGGTTCATTCACGTTGCAGTGGGACTAAGTACTTCATTCCGTTTTATGGCTGAATAATATCCTATTATGTGGATGTACCACATTTTCTTTATCCATTTATCATATAATGGACCTTTGGGCGGTTTCTACCTTTCGGCTATGGTGAGTAGTTCCGCTACGAGCATCTGTGTACACGTATTTGAACACCATGCTGTGAAATGTTAAAACACACACACACACACACACACACAAAGAAGATAAAAAAATAAAATACAAAAAGGAAAAACAAAAAAAAAGAAATGTTAAACACAGATCAACCGTATATCTCTTTATGCCCATCTCTGCATTACACACGAAAAGAATAGAAGTTTTTCACCCCCCAAAAACCAATGTCTGCCCCCTGGGGGTAACGCTGCCCACTGAACACGCATAGATAAGATGTAACGTCTCGCAGCGTCTTATCCGAATGTTAACACGGCACATACTTTTCCCTGCTTCACTTTGGGAAAAAAAAAAAAAAAACGGCACAAAGTGGATGGAAAAAATCCACAACTGATTTTTGGCACTTGTACACACACAGGGTTGTGGGCAGTGCCCAGATGTAGTCAAACCTTGAATCCTGGATGCAAACACCCAGGCATCCTCAGAGGCTCACCGACCGTGGGGACCTCTCACCCACGTGCATGCCATTCAAGCAGCTAGCGTGTGTGTGACGCCTGCTCTCGGGCCAGGCAGGGCTCTGAGCTCTGCGCGCAGACTGGCCGGTCCAGACGGGGTCAGTGATGTTAGCGCTGCCATTCTGCAGATGAGGAAATTGAGACCCAGAGAGGTTGAGTGGTTTGCTTGAGGTCACACAGCTGTTCAGTGGCAGAGCCAGGATTCAAACCCAGGCACTATGTCACTGCACCCAGGAATGTATAGAAGAACGCACACAGAAACAAACATGCAAACACTCTGTCCCATAGTCACCCAGGACCTGCGTGGTGTGGTCAGCAGCGCCGGCGGCCAGCCCCCAGGTCCCTTCCCTTTCTCTAACAGCCGGTCTCTGCCTCCAGGACCGGAAGTTGCTGCTGACGGCCCAGCAGATGCTGCAGGACAGCAAGACCAAGATCGACATCATCCGCATGCAGCTCCGCCGGGCCCTGCAGGCTGGCCAGCTGGAGAGCCAGGCGGCCCCAGACGAGGCCCAAGGTGAGTGCCTCGCCCTGAGACAGCCTGGCCTGCGTCCCACCTCACCAGGCTCAGTTTCTGGCCCTGTAAAGAGTCCCTTTCTGGGGCAGGGAGATAGGTACTGTGACTCACAGTACTGTGATGGGAACCCATTCATGACCCTCTCTGGGCCTCAGTTTCCCATTTGTCCCAGGCAAGGTTTGGACTAGATCAAGTGTTTGGACTAGATCAAGCAAACTATAGCCCTCAGGACAGATCCACCTGCTGCCTTTTTTTGTAAGTAAAGCTTTGTTGGCACATCGCCACGCCCCTTCATTTACTATAGTCACTGACTGCTTGTACACTGTCAGCACAGCTGGGCAGTGGCAACAGCCCACGTGGGCCAGAAAGTCAAAAATATTTACCATCTTGAGCCAGGCGTGGTGGCGCCTGTAGTCCCAGCAACTCAGGAGGCTGAGGCAGGAGGATCATTTGAGCCCAGGAGTTGGAGGCTGCAGTGAGCTGTGATTGGGCCACTGCACTCCAGCCTGGATGACAGAGCAAGACTCTGTCTCTTAAAAAAAAAAGAAAGAAAATATTTACTGTCTCACTCTTTACAGAAAAAAGAAAAACCGTGTGAACCTCTGGACTAGACGGTTACCTTGTCACTTTGGCCCCTGTGTGTGCAGAACTGTGGGCGTCCCTGGCATGTGCGTGTGTGTGTGTTTACATGTATTCGTATGAATGACTGGGGGTGTCTCAGGAACTGTCAACCTGAATTTGTGACAGGACCGTGGTGCATTGTGTGCGGGGCTGTGTGTGTCCACCCTACCCATGTGTGTCAATATCAGTGTGACTTTGACCGCGGGGACCAGGAGTGGTATGGGTGCCCTAGTAAAGGTGACAGTTCGTATGTCACTGTGAGAGGAAGCACAGTGTCAGCTGTTGGTGAAGCCTGTAACCTGGAGGACAACCTGTGTGTCCTGGGGGGTGCGTGTCAGTGCGACTGTGTCACTGTGTGTCTGTGCTGTGGGTATCCACGTGGGCTTCTTGGTGACTGAGTGTGACGCCATGATCAGGTCCCTTTGCTGCTGCGTGGTGGTGTGGCCATGGGTGACTGGGTCGCTGTATCCCCGAAAGTCCGGTGACTGATGCAGCACGGTGTGACAGCAGGCCTAGGGACGAGAGTGCGACTGTGTTTGTAGGGTGACAGGGCGGAGAGTGTCCAGGCTGTCCCTGTAACTCTGCGTCCGCCTCGTTGGTATCCAGGCGAGTGCCACACACCTGTGGATGCAGCGTGACTCTCTGCGACCAAGTTCCAGGGTCTGAGTAGGGGTCATTATATAAAATAGTGAGACTGTCCCAGGAACCTACAGCCATGCGTGTGATTTATGGGTGACAAATTTCCTACACGGTGTGTGATGCTATGTCCTTGTCCCTCTCCCTGCGCCGTTGGGTGGCTGAGTCCCAGATTGGGCTGTGGTTGTGTCCCTGTGACTTCACACTGGGTGTGACACCCAGTCTTTTTCCCTGTGACATGGACTCTCTGTGCCTGTGGGTGTCGGTGATGCTGCCCTGCCTGTGTGACAGTGTGGTGGCATGTCTGCACCTGCTCCTGTGCCCTAGGGTGATTGTGTTCTTACAATTCTCTCTGGGCTGGACTTAGAGCCCCGGCACTTCTGCCTGAGTGTAGTTCTGTCCTTTTTCTTGCCCCTGTGCTTGGGAATAATGGCATTTGTGTCTCGTGACCAACCGCGTCCCTCTGTCCTTGCAGTGGCGTGCCTTGCTTGCGGTGACAGGGCTGTGTCTGTATGACAACAAAGCCTGACCCACGCGACAGTGTCCCTGTATGGCAGTGTGACTGCGTCTGTGTGACGGAGCGTGTGTTCCTCCGCCTGCAGGTGACAGTGTATATACACTGGTGACAAAGTGGCAATTCTGTTGTATCCCTGTGGGCGACAGTGTGACAGTGTCTGTCTTAGTCTGCTCAGGCTGCTATAACTAAGTCCCACAGAGCAAGTGGCTTAAACAACAGTTACTTTCTCACAGTGCTGGAGGCTGGCAGTCCTAGATCGAGGTGCCAGCGGTTAGTTCCTGGTGAGGGTCTCCACCTGGCTCGCAGACAGCAGCCTTCTCTCTGTGTCCTCGCACAGTGGAGACAGAGCTCTGGTGTCTCTTCCTCTTCCTCATCTTCTTCATCATCATCATCTTCTTTTTTTGAGACAGGATTTTACTCTGTCACCCAGGCTGGAGGGCAGTGGTGTGATAGTAGCTCACTGCAGCCTCAAATTCCTGGGCTCAAGCGATCCTCCTGCCTCAGCCTCCTGGTAGCTGGGACTACAGGTGCACATCACCATGCCCAGCTAATTTTTAAAAAAAACTTTTCGTAGGGACAGGGTCTTGATATGTTGCCCAAATAGGTCTTGAACTCCTGGCCTCAAGCAATCCTCCTGCCTCTGCCTCCTAAAGTCCTGGGATTACAGGCGGGACCCACCACGTCCAGCCTCTTCCTCTTCTTATAAGGCGCTAACCCCATCATGAGGCTTCCCCCTGCCCAGTGACCTCGTCTAACCCTAATCACCTCCCAAAGCCCCATCTCCAGATACCATTGCTTTGGGGATTAAATGCTTCAATATATGAATTTGGGTGACACCTTCGGTCCCTAATAGTGTCCCTGTGGCTGACGTCATCTGTGTGGCAGTGTGATTGTATCTCTGTGGTTGTCCAAATGCCCATGGGTGTCACTGTGCATGGCTGACAGTGTAACTGCGTGATAGTGACTGCTGAGTGGACATGTGTATGGCAGTATGATGTGTGTCCCTGCCCATGGGGGCTGTAGTCCCTGGGTGACAGACGAGATGGTATCTGGGTGACAGTGACTGAATCAAGATAATGTGACTGTCCCTGTGGGTCACAGTGTGCCTGAGGCTGTCCGGATGCTAATCCCTGGGAATGAAGAGGGACTGTGACAACGTGTCTATCCCTAAGCCTGGCTTGACAGTGTGCCTGTGTCATTGCTCAGACTGTCTCTGTGTAAGAGGGACACTGGGACCCCTTGGGTGTTGGGTGACAGTGTGACAATGTCACTGTGACCCTGGGAGAAGTGTGATGCATCTGTGGCCAGTGCCTGTTTCTGTGGATGGCCCCGTGTCGGGGACCAGGTTCGCGGGGGTGGGCTGCAGGCTGGCCTCAGTGCCCCGTCTGCCATGCTTACAGGGGGTCCGGACCTGGGGGCTGTGGAGCTGCGCATCGAGGAGCTGCGGCACCACTTCCGAGTGGAGCACGCGGTGGCGGAGGGCGCCAAGAACGTGCTGCGCCTGCTCAGTGCGGCTAAGGCCCCGGACCGCAAGGCAGTGGGCGAGGTGAGGGGCGGGGCCTTGGCGTGGGGGCGGGGTCTTGGCAAGGGACAGGACCTGTGAGGGGTGGGGCCTCACCTAGGGGTGGGGCCTTGACCTGGGGCCTTGCCTCCGCCAGGCGGGGCCGCTGTGAAGGGCGGGGCCTCAGTAGGGCGGTTCTTTAGCTGGGGATGAGCCTCCACCAGGAACAGTGCTACTGTGAGGGGTGGGGCCTCAGTGAGGGGGCGGGGTCTCGCCCAGGGATGAACCTCTGTGAGGGGTGGGGCCTGGGTAGGGGGCGGGGCCTAGTTTTCAGGACACCAAGGAGGAGCGTGAGTTGGTTTGAGGTTAGCCTTGGGGTGGGGAGGGGCAAGCCCAGCCCCGCCCCTCAGCCCCACCCTCCCCTCCGCAGGCCCAGGAGAAATTGACAGAGTCCAACCAGAAGCTGGGGTTGCTGCGGGAGGCCCTGGAGCGCAGGCTGGGGGAGCTGCCTGCCGACCACCCCAAGGGGCGGCTGCTGCGCGAAGAGCTCGCTGCGGCCTCGTCCGCCGCCTTCAGTGCCCGCCTCGCAGGGCCCTTCCCCGCCACGCACTACAGCACCCTGTGCAAGCCCGCGCCGCTCACAGGTGGGCCTCGGACCGGCCGCTGCCCCGCATCCCTGAGACACCCCCCTCCCATCTGGATCTCCACTCTCCCCAGTCCTGGGCCCCCATCCCACGGGCCCCTCCCTTCTCCAGTGGACAGCCCCGTGCGCCTCAGACTTCCGCCCATTTCTCCTGCTGATTCTGGGCTCTTGTCCCCATCTCTGCCCTTCTTCACTTTCCCTGCTCCTCCCCACCTGGTCCGGACTTTTTCCAACAGCCGCAGTCCCCCAGCCCCACCTCGTTCTCAGAACCTGCAGCCTGGAACCTCTGACCGCACCCCCCAGGCCAGCCAGCCTACCTTCCTTAGAGCCCTCAGCCCCTACCCCTCCAGACCAGCCCCCAGACCTAGCCCATCTCAGACCTCAAATCAGCCCTCCGAATCCTACCCTGGCCTCCTAGTCCTACCTTGTTCCTCCTTGCCTGGCCCCCTGGCCTCTGCCCTGAACCTCTCTTCTGTCCCTAAACCCCAGCACCCGGAGCTCCTCCCCGCCAGCCCACCCCACCCAAAAGCGTGTGTCTCATATTGTACATCCAGGCACAGACATCCCTGCCTCAGACCCCCTGCCCCACCTTGGCTGTCCCTCCCTGGCTCCCGCTTGTACCATGGCTGTTTCTGAGTGTGCTTCTACCTGCCGGCCCCTCCCCCTGTGCCCCCATGTCCCCCCTGCCCGCCCGTGATGTGGCCCCTGCTGAACCTTCCTCTCCTGCAGGGACCCTGGTGGTTCGAGTGGTGGGCTGCAGGGACCTCCCAGAGACCATCCCCTGGAACCCGTCGCCCTCGGTGGGGGGACCTGGGACCCCAGACTGCCGCACCCCCTTTCTGAGCCGCCCAGCCCGGGGCCTTTACAGCCGAAGTGGGAGCCTCAGTGGCCGGAGCAGCCTCAAAGCAGAAGCGGAGAACACCAGTGAGTGGACATCGTGGGCCCTGAGGGGTGGGGTGGGGTAGGGTGGGGGGTCCTGGGATGCCCCATATTTGTAATACTTTAAAAAGCAAATACATCACACTCATCAGGAGGATGGCTATCAAAAAAAAAAAAAACTAGGCCAGGTGCAGTGGCTCACGCCTGTAATCCTAGCTCTCTGGGAGGCTGAGGCGGGCAGATTGTTTGAGCTCAGGAGTTCGAGACCAGCCTGAGCAAGAGCGAGACCCTGTGTCTACTAAAAATAGAAAGAAATTAATTGGACAGCTAAAAATATATAGAAAAAATTAGCCGGGCATGGTGGCGCATGCCTGTAGTCCCAGCTACTTGAGAGGCTGAGGCAGGAGGATCGCTTGAGCCAAGAGTCTGAGGTTGCTGTGAGCTAGGCTGACGCCACGGCACTCACTCTAGCCAGGGCAACAAAGTGAGACTCTGTCTCAAAAAAAAAAAAAAAAAAATGAAAGAAAAGAAACTGGTAAGTGTTGGTGAAGAAGTGAAGACATTAGAACGCTTGTGCATTGCTGGTGGGACTGTAAAATGGTATAGCTGCCGTGGCAAATGGTATGGCAATGCCTCAAAAATTAACCATGGAATTACAGTATGATCCAGCAATTCCACTTTTGGGTATATACCCAAAAGAATTGAAAGTAGGAATTTGAACAGATATTTGTGTATCTATAGGAGCATCAATCATAATAGCCAAAAGATTGAAGCAACCCAGTATCTGTTGACAGATGAATGGATAAACAAAATGAAGTATACACATACAATGGAATATTATTCAGTCTTTAAAAGAAAGGAAATTATATCACATGCTATAACATGGATTAACCTTGAGGACATTATGCCAGGTGAAATAAGCCAGTCGCAAAAAGACAAATATTGTATGATTCAATTTACACGAGATGCTTAAAGTAGTCAAATTCACAGAGACAGGAAGTAGAATGGTGGTTGCTAGGAACTGGGTGGGGGCGATGGGAATGGGAAGTTAGTGTTTAAAGAATACAGAGTTTCGGTTGAGAAAGACAAGAAAGTTCTGGAGATGGATGGTAGTGATGGTTGCACAACCGTGTTGATGTACTTAATGCCACAGAATTGTACACTTAAAAATTGTTAAAATGGTAAATTTTATGTTATGTATATTTTACCCCAATTTAAAAAAAAATTTATCTTTTGATAGGCAATTTTACCAAAGTTTTTGACTTGGTTGCTTTGTGATCCCTTGAGAACCAGATATTTCCCTAGTTTGGGCTTTGCACCTACACAGTATTTCTTTTTAAATGAATTCGTAAATGACATAAGGAAAATTAATTATTACATCTGTATTTACACAAGTCTCAAGGGCATGAATAAAATGTGGGTCTTTTCCTCCAACAATTTGCTATCTAATAAGTGAGAAAGGTAAGCACTTAAGTATAATCTACAATGAAATAAAATAGTGGCCCAAGGGTAGATTTGCAAGCAGTGAGGTCTGCCTGGGATTTTGGGGAAATTCCCAGAGAAGAGATATTTAAACTAGACCTCAAAGAACACTTAGGAGTTTACTGCTAGGGAAGAGGGGTGAATGTGGGGGCACATTAGGAAGTGAGATAAAGAGAGATGGAGGGACAGCTCTGGGACATCCAGAAGTCAATTGACCCACACATCCCCACCCCTGAGACCGCTGACCAGGCACAGAGCATCATGGGACTGTGAGCATGGCGGGCTGCATGCTGGCCTTGACATGGCAGTGTTCTCTCTACTGGGGAGATGACCCAAGGAGGGGGCTGAACTCAGAAAGCAAAGTCAAAGCCAGCTGTGCATCAGGGCCACAGTTGAGACCTTGGCTGTCTCCGTGGTGTGATTATAGAGAAATATGGAGCACGTTGGGGCTTCCTGTGCAAACAGGGAAATGGCCCCTTGCGTTTTGGTGCCTGATCCTGGACAGCTGTTGGTTTTGCAGTCTGACAGTGAAAAGAATGGAAGCTTTCTTTTATTTTTGTTAAATCCAAAAGCTTGTGTAATGTTTCTTGTCAGTATCTTGGACTTAGCCAATCTACAACACATGTCTTCCTCCAATACCCACATGTATGGACTTATCACTAGGTGGTGGCATTCAAATGGTGCACAGCTGTACAACCATTGCCTTGGCCCAGGTAGAGAGAACAGAGCGTGCATTGTGAACTGGAGATCCGTGGGTGCTGTGTCAGTCAGTCTGCATTATGATCAGCTTGAGAGAAGGAGACAGAGGCCACATAGAATTATGTATCTTGGACTCAGCGGACTCATTCTGCAGTCAGTGTGGGTCATTCTTGCCATGTGGCTGTTTCTGCTCTTTGAAGCCTCTGTCATGTGCTGGTCCCTGCCTCTGTTGGGTACTTCTGCTCCAGAAAACCACAAAGATGGCCCTGTGAGACTCTTCTGCACATCCCTGGGTTCCCTAAGAGGACCCTAACCCTGCTCCCAAAGCCACAGCAATGTCTAGGATCCATGAGCATTCACAGCCATCCCTCATCTGGCCTTGGCTCGGTCACAGAGTACAGGGGACAGGCCACATGAAGAATTCTGCAGACCCACACCTTCTTGTTTTCCAAGTTCCCAGGATCCGGTAACCTCCTGGAGTCAGGCTCTGACAAGTTTTTATTCACGAAGAACAAAAACTTCTACCCCTGGCCCTGCTTGGAAGCCTCCTTATTTCCCCAGGTGGGCCTGATTCACCAAGAGCTGGGAATTCCCTGCCTGGGGTCAAGGCACCCAGGTCTGGGAACACAAAGACCTGGCTGTCTTTTCTGGAAGGGAAAAATTATCTTTCCATTGTTTATGCTGATAGGTCAAAGTGGCAAAAAAGATAAAGTATAATTAATTTCTCAATATCTCACCTCCCTTGCACATTGATGGTCTCACTCGCTGATGCCTGGAGACAAGGTCCCTGGCCTGGTTCGTCTGACACCATGATGTCAGGTGGAGCCTTTCCATCTGCTCATGAGTCCTCTTGGCTCCCTAGAATGTAACTCTGGGACACCTTGGGCTGGAACGTTCATTGCTGCTTAATTTCCTTGAATTTACATTCAGTGTTGCTCCTAATGGCAGCTCCCACCTCATCCCACCAGTTTCTTGCTCACTCCTTATTTTCCTGAGTCCCCAGGCGCGGAGTCCCAAAGAGTCTGATCTGATTTTAGGGTAGCGTCACACCAATGTGGCAGGACCTAACCCTGCCATAGCAATGCCTGCGGGCCAGAAATCCGAGGTAGGAGCACTCCTTACTTTCATACGATTCTCAAACTAGTTTTGAACTAGGAATCCTGGCCTGTCAGACCCAGAGGAGCACCTGCCATTTGTGAACAAGCCAGCTGTCCCCAAGCCCCCAGATCAAGAAACTCCAGGATCTGCTGGCCTGGCCTTGGCTACAGAGACAAGGCTCCTTTTTCCTGTGCTTTGGAACCGTTAAGTGGCTCAGTGCAGACAGTTTTCTCTGTTCACTAAAGAGAGGTCTTATTGGTTTCTTTTTTCCAGAGTATTCTTTAAGGAGGCTTCCAGAATCCTGCCAGATTCTATATATTCTATTTTCTATCTTAACAGTATTCCTAGTGAAGCTGAAGCCAACCTTCTCTCTGATGTCCACACTCGGGGACTAGGCCCTGGCCCATGTTCTCAACATTATAAGATTTTCTAACACTGGGGCTTCTCTTTAGGCATCTGTGTTCAGCCTCTCCATACAATCTCTGAGGCTGAGCTCTGCTCTCAGCTGGCATCTGGGGTTTTCGTCAGTGATTTTAAGGATTCTTCTGCGTATCAGCTCCTGCTCTTTCTGCCCCCTTCTCCCTGGCCTGTGAGCCATGTCCTTTAACCCCCTCCTGGGCGTAGCCCTCAAAGAGTGGGAGGGCACTTTGCCATGCCTGCTGCAGCCTGTGTGCACGAACAGATATAGCATCTGATGATCTGATTTATGTTTTCCAGATTTATCGCATCCCTCGCATACCCAGGCCAGTTGATATTTTAGGCACGTGAATCAGAGTGTCTGGCATGGCTTCCTCTACAGCAGAGCTCCGGCTGCAGGCATAATGAAGTTGGGAGGAGGGAGAGTTCAACTTATCAGAGAGGAAATTTGTGTCAGTAACAAGTCTGCCTGGCAACAGCGCTAAAAAAGAGAGACACCAGGCCCCATCGTCAGAGCCAAAATCTCCACACTAGTACAGCAGCATCATTCTGCGCAATTTTCCTTCTTGAGTGGCTGACGACAATCCTTTAAAAAAAAAAGAAAAGAAGCATTTTGTGCATGCATTCTCCAAGGGATATCCCCTGACCTGCCCCTAAACAGGGAGATTATGATGAGCCGAAATGTCACCAGGCTGTGGCTACCCATGGATGTGCTATGAATGAATAATAAGAAATAAGCTTCTACAATGGAATGAAAGGCACAAAAAGGACCTCCCAGAGGCAGAGCTATAATATTTGACCCTCTGCCACTCATGGGAGGATTCTGCCTGGGGAATGGGGCTCAAGACCAGGAGACAGGGAGATAGCCCTGTATTTTTTCCTAGTCTCTTAAGTATGCTCTGCTAAAATACAGAGTTTCCTATCTCTCAGGAAATCTATTCACAATTAAGGAAAAAAGTAGAACTGATCTGGACACCCAAATACTTGGGGCTACCTCAAGAGCAGTTGCTGTCTCTTCTTTACATCTGGATCTCAATGCCCAGGGCAGTGACAGGCACAAAGTAGACTGTTAATGCAGGTGTGTTGAACTGACCTGGCCACGGCTCTATTTGTACTTGAAATGCCCTTGAGTGTGTCTTTTACCCGCTCTAGGCATCCTTCCACCATCTGGAGAATGAACCAATGATCTCTTAAAGGCCTTCTCAGGTCTGACATTCTAGGATTCCAAGGTCAAGACTAGTTTTACAATCCTAAGAAGGCAGGGAATTAAACAAAGTTCCTGTAAATGTTTATATCTCACATGCCTGATCCTCAGGCTCGGCTCTATTATCACAGTGTGTGCACGCCAGTCTTTAGGCTTAAACACTCCCATGAATACATCAGTCCGTGGTATCTGGGATACATTTACATTTTTAGCATCAGTGTAATTCTATTTGGTTTTATGCCACAGGAAGTTCAAGCCTGATTCAATTAAGGAGTTTTATCAAATGAGTTTTTAAAAAGGAAAGACAATGCTTTGCACATGTTATACCATTATACTTTGTGTTGTTATCCAATCAGGCGTGGTGAGGGCGGCTCGTGCTTCAGTCCAAGAATCTGTTAGCAATCCGTAAAGTTGAATATTTTACTGTCTTATTTGGAAGAATGGAATTTAAGAGCTGGAAGGGACCTTCGAGGTAGACAGGCATCTCCTGCTAAAACAGGGGCAGAGAAACTTTTTGTACATTTTTGCATGCCTCTTACCTCCTAATGTAGTTTTCATATCACGGGCCTGAAAAATCAGACAGAAAAATCCCAGGTTGCTAAACCTGGGGATGAAGGTGCTTAGCAGCATAAGATAGAGTTGTGTCCGGTCTGAGAGTGCCTCTTCTTCCATCAAAAACATCCAGAGCAAGATTTAAATTCCTGTCTGAGGAGGAGCAGAGACAACAGTGCAGAGCTGTGTGGAGGAAGGCGTCCTTCCTGCGTAACACCTGCAGCTGGCTTTTGTCATAAAGGGCACACAAAAGAGAAGGAACCCTCCTTGGAAACAAAGTTGAAGACATCTCAGGATTTAAGGGGGGAACTTAGAGCCAGTGCAGACAGAGAGACTGGGGAGTCTCAGCAACTGGAGAAAACTCTGGTCTGAGTAGGCAGATGTGCTAGCACTAGAACCCAGAAGAGAACCTCAAACAAAAAGGGATTTAGAAGCAGAGATCCTGGGATGACCCAAATGAGAATGAAGAAGACAGCACTGAGGTGGGAAATCCCAGGGATGTTTACCTAAGTTATGCAAAGGCAGCAGAGTTGGAGGGAGATCTCAAATCTTAACCAATGGAAGTCAGAGCTGTGATGGAGAAGGAGTACCCAAAGTCAAACCCAAGGAAGAGGGGAAGTCGAATACTGGGTGATGGAGAAGTCGAAAGCTGGGGGAATTGAGAATAGGAAAGAGTCAAGGCAGCAGATTCAGAACAAAGATAGTGAATCTTAAATTTCTAGAGTTCTTCTATGATACTTGAACATACTTGGCTAGGGTGAGCAGCTAAAGGAACTGTATAGCAGTTTGGACAAAGACAACGAAAAAGAGAATCCAAAAAACAATCAGAACAGAATTATTTCCTTTGGACAATGTCCTTGGATAATAGAAGTCAATACGAGAAACACAGTGTGTACCTACCTCCACTGTGCTTTTGGCTGCTAGTAACAGAAGACCCAGCAGAAAAGAGTCAGAACCATGGGAGTGTGAATATATTATCCATACATTACAGCAATGTCTATGATCTCACAAAACAAGAAGTCAGGTGAAAGAGGATAATGCCAGGATTATTTTAATCAGGGGCCCAGTGCCAACAACGAGGACCCAGCTTCTATCCTTTTTTCCATCCTTAAAGTGATGTCCTCTTCGGATGGCTCTCCTCGTGGTGCCTGCGGTTTCAGACATCACTGTAGACACTAGTATTCAAGACAGGAACAAGAGAAAGCGCCTCACTTGTGCAACTCCTTAAGAGCAAGGAATCCCTTCCCAGGAGTACCTCCCACAACTTTTCCTCACATCTTTTCAGCCAGAGTTGCCTTACACTCCCGTGCCCAAAGCAGTCTCCTGGCAAGGGACGTGGGGTCAACGGACTGATGGAGACTGAGAAAGACGCGTTCTGGGGGGCCTTCCCCTGAGGCACTGGACAGTTACTTACTTTCTGGGGGCCCATCTGCACCCCATTTTCTTCCGCATGCGATTCGTTGGAGGGGGGCGATGTTGCGAGGGATGCCATGGTGGAAAATGAGGCATTCTGTGAGTCCATGGAAACCGGTGCCGGCCTAGGGGCTGTGACCCTCTGCTCTCCTTCACTGTCCCCCACCCTGGCTGAGCCCAGAGGGAATCCAGAGGAAAAGGGAGGGTAGATATGGGGGGAGGGGCGGTGTGGGCACAAGAGAATGCCCAGAAGAGTTGCTGTGTGTGTCTTGTGTATACCAGATGCGTGAATGTAAATGGATATTATTTTTGTTGTTTTTACTTACAGAATCCTGAAGTCAAATTCTGGAAAAAAGAGAATCCAAACTTTCCAGAGACAAGCAGCAAGCTTGGCACGCTAGACTGTGAGTTGGGGGCCAGGGCTCCCGGTCTCGCTGCTCCTCTGCTCCCTCACCGTCCTGCCTGTGTGAGCGCACCGTGGACCCTCCCAGACCGTCTCTCCACACCCGAGTTCCGGCGCTGTCACTAAACCGACCTGTCAGTGCAGCCAGACACGCGGGGAGCAAGTCTGATGGAAGGTGCGGTGACAACGTAGAAGCCATCTGTGTCCCGCTATGATGACAGCACAGAGCATGGATCCTGAGTCGTTTTGCTGAAGAGATGGTGATCCCGGCTGACCGGTCAATACCGCCACCCTCTCTTCCCTGCGCTCATCAATGACCAGCAAGTGACAACTTCTACAGTCCGTGTAAGTTTCCCCCGGCTCAGAGCTGAGTCAGTGTGCAACGCGAGTGAGCGAATTACAGACAGGATCCAAGGCTGGGGCACACGCTTCTCCCACCTCCCATCTGCACTCCTGCCTCCCCTTCTTCATTCCGCCCTCCCTCCCCCTCCCCCGCTTCGGCTATTGGCCCTCCTCACCTTCTCCTCCCCCCAGAGCCATGGACTCTGAGGCCCTCACCTGTGGGTTTAGGCAGAAGGAACCAGCACACAGGAGCAGATATCCCAGCCCCCGAGGGGGAGCACATTTCCCCAACCCCAGAAGAAAACCAGCTTAGTTTCTGCAGCAGATCAGTGTCCTCTCTCCTGATTTACCTTGAGCCAGTAACTGCGTGTGGCCTCCCGTTCTGATTACGACACCGAGTGTTGGTTTCTGGTTGTTCCACAAATTACCCTCTTCTGGCGGCTTGACTCATCTTAGGTATGGATGCTGACTGATCTGTTCCAAGGGAACTGATGTTTATAAATTGCCCCTGCCCCCACCCCTTACTCAACTGTTGAACGAGCCAGAGAGAAAGTATTTTTAACTGGATTCCTGTTTTGGGAAGATTTCACATGTTCCCTTTAAACACATAAAGGATTTCCTCTCCTCCTGCTTTCCCGACCTGTAGTGAAAAAAAGAAATAAAAGCAAATCACTTAGGAGAAGGAGAACAGAGGAAGGAGGCTGTTCGCTCAACAATAAGAAACGTCTCAGCAACTACAAGTTAATTTAGACATGTACAGGTAATTCCAAAGAGGGGAAGATTTAGTACATATCATGTTTCTTCTAAAAGCAGCAATTGCCTTTATTTAAGGATATATGGAAGAACTTTTTGTTATCTGCGCCTGGAGCTATTTGCTTCAATTATCTTGGTAGGTTTCAATTCTGCCTCCTCTTCTCTTGAAAGACAGAACATTGTTTATTAAAAAGGAAACGCAGTTCTTTTCTAATGTTTCAGGTGCCTGTAATGCCACCAAAGAAAAGTGTCTATAAACAGTTCCTCTGTGAGAACGGGGATAGGATCCTTGCTCAGATAAGATTATTGGAGGCCAGCAACACACCTGAAGAGGTGTAAGCTTAAGCATTACACCCTTAGAGAAGCGGTTCTCAACCCAATTTGCACATTAAAATCACCTGGGGGAGTGTGTATATGTGTGTGTGTGTACGTGTACATATGCACACACACTGATTTCCTGGCCCCACCTTGAAGAATCTGATTTCAATTGGTCTGAGGTAGGGCCCAGGCATTGGTAGGTTTTAGAAGCTCCCTGGTGACTTTATGTCCATCCAGGTTGAGAACCACTGCTTACAGCTTCAAGAAGTTTGCCCATACCTGGCTTCATTGCCCTGGGAACTAGGTAACTTTCTTCTGAAATTCAAAAAAAGATTCTTGAAGCTAGTTGGCCTGCAGCTGATGACACCCAGCTCCAAAGGAGAAAGGCAACATAACACCCAAAGCCTATTCGAGCCAAAGTTCTTAGAAGCGAAGTTTTTCAATTGGAACGTTGGGTGACCTGTGATGATGCTTCTTCCTCTCCACACACACGCACACGTGAATGCTCGGGCATGCATACGCACGTGCACGCACACACAGTGATGTGATGTAGCTGGACATACAAATTCCAGATTCAGCCCATGTTGCACAAAGTCCTGAAGTGGTTGATGTCTGCTTGTCAAAATGGTCTTACTGCCCTTACTGGGCTGCAGGTGGCCTCAACTTAGTGACTAGTTGTATCCCATCTTAACTTAATCGTTTGGAGTTCCAACATGTGTTCCCGTAGAAACGGTGTGATCATGGTGATGAAGTTCCATAATACAACGGAAGGTTTGTACAGAGTACAAAAAATACTGTAGGGTAATTGCTGTGGATTTAGAGCATTATCAACATAGGTCCTGTGACACTCAGATGTTCTACGAAACAAGCAGAGCACAGAGGATTCTTAAGGCAATGAAACTCATCTGTATGATATGTAATGGTGGATACATGGTGTTATGCATTTGTCCAAACCCATAGAACATACAACACGAAGAGTGCATCCTAAGGTAAACTGTAGACTTCAGTTAAAAAAAATGTATCCAAAAATATTAGTAACCAATGTATTTTTCTAAACATGATATAAGACAACAGTCGGCCAAAGAAACTTATGTTAGGCCAGTGACCTCTTTGAGACTTTGGGCTTTCACCTCCTGTGTCGCCAAGACTCTGAAGTGAGTAGCGAACAATAAAGCTGTGTTGAGATGTGGTGGGGGGTGGGGGAAGGTCAGCCAGTTACGTTCATCCTCAGATGACATGCCTGCACACCAGGCAGCTCGGAAGGACTATAAATCATGTCATGTCATCAACCTCCTAGGCCACCCGTGAATGGTTAAAACTATGGGTGAGAACAGGCTGCTGCTCCAGATTAAATGCATGTGTGAAGATGAGCTATTGACAGCGAGAGATGGAGAACAAACTGTCCCTGAGACCAAGATATGATTCAGTGAAGATTAGCTGATAGAAAAGGAAGCTGATTTGCCTAACAAAGAATGTCTTCAACATTTTAAAATAGAGATTTTTTTTTTAATAAGGAAGCCATTCCAGTAAGGTACAAATCAGTTCACTGCGATAAACCAGATGCTTTTCACCTACCATGTCCAATAAATGTCTTGTGCACTGATCTGCACTGTTGTGCGGCTCTGAGAAAATCCTGGCCAGGCCAGCTGGGAGCTCCAGAGCAGAGAATGCTGGAGAGAGGAGTCCCACGTCAGCCAAGACCGGCGCAGCTCTGGTACCCCTGCTGTGCTCAGTGATGGCTGGAGGCAGCCTGCGGATAGCACAGCCTCAGCACGAGGACTGCAGCA
>CAUYSK010081450.1:0-17047 GCA_963575035.1 Avahi laniger
TCGATCATAAGAAATGACGACGATCTAGTACCTCTTACACTTTCCTGGACTAAACTTAGGCCCATCATCCAAAGTGAGGCACCACAAGAGCAGAAGAACGGGATCCATTTGTACTCGCCATCAAATTGGTACTAACTGATCAATACTAGGGTGATCACATGGCAGAAATACTCTCCAGGATTAGGGGGATGGGGAGCGAATCTACAACTAAGGGACACGGGGAGCACTAAAGGGAGGGAAGGGCACGCCTTTAACCTGCATTTGGGGAAGGCAAGGACATAAAGTGTAGCTAGAATGTTTGTACCCTCACAATACCTTGGAATAATAATATTAAAAAAAAAAAAAACAAAGTCAGAAGTTAAAAAAAAAAATATATGATAACCTTAGAACATATTTTTACATAATATTATACATAGTTTCCATGATATAAAATTCACCTATTTAAAATATAGAAGTCAATCAAAACCTATGAAATATAGCAAAAGCAATTTTAAATAGGAAGTTTATGGCAGTAAATTCTTACATTAAAAAAAATATCAAACAACCTAATGTTATACTTCAAGGATATAGCAAAAGAATAAACTAAGCTTAAATTAGTAGAATAAAGGAAATAATAAGGATCAGAGAAGAAATAAATGAAATATATAAGGAACTCAAACAACTCAATAGCAAGAAAATAAGTAACCCGATTAAAAAGTGGGCCAAGGACCTACATAGATACTTTTAAAAGGAAGACATACAAATGTCCAACAGGTATATATATATATATATATATATAAATGCTAGACATCACTAATCACCCGGGAAAAATGCAAATTAAAACCACAAATGATAGCAAGTCTTGTTGAGAATAGGTGAAAAGGAATCTTTGTACACTTGTTCCTTTGAGGCAATTGCCAATTATAGAGCAGAAACTGAGAGGGTGAAAAGCTGAGTGGAGATTCCAGTAATTACGTGGGATTGGAAGGACAACATTTAAATTTAGCATTCAGGAATATGGAAGAGACCTAGTACACAGCCAGGCTTTCCGTTGGTAACCTTGAAAGGCTACACACAAGCTATGAGGATAAGCCTATAGGGGACCAGCCCTCACAAAGACTGAAACCAAGGTTCAAATCAGTTCACTCCCTGATTGGATTAGTTCTGCCTCCAACAAAATTGCTTTCTATGAGCAAAGAAAAAAAGAATCATCTTTGAAGAAAGATAACAGCATCTATGACCTTAAGGTATCCTTAAATTTATTTATATGCAATGCCCAGCATTGAATAAAAATAACCAACCATATGAAAGACAGGTTTTTAGCAAAGAATGAAGAGGAATAAAAGATGGTAGGTAGACACTCAAAGAAGCTTCAGATTTAGATTAATTAGATATAGATTTCAACAAAGCAATGATGAATATGTTCAAAATGTGACAATACGACATGAAGAATGTGAAGAAAAATCTGGACAGAATTAAAAAAGAAAAAAATAGAATTTCTAGAGCTGAAAAATACAAAGCTAAAATTAGGAATGTAACAAAAGTAAATTAGTCTCACTTAAAGAGAGAAACAGTGAACTGGAAGATGGGTCAGAAAATACACTGACATACAGCATGCAGAAAATCATGGAAAGGAAGACAAGGAAACAGATTTATGTGATATGTGGGACTCAGTGAACTGGCCTCATTGACGTATATTTAGAGAACCAGAGGAGCAGAGAGAGAAATGTTGGCAGAAACAATATTTGAAGACAAAAATGTTGAGAATTTTCCAAAGATGACAAAAAATATATCAAAATATCAAGCCACAGATTCAAAAATCATTATGAATTTCAAATGGAATAAATAAAAAGAAAACCTTATCTAGCCACCTCCAACATCACCATCCCCCAATGAACTAGATACTAAATACTACTACAAACCAGATACAAAAAAGAAATCTTAAAATTAACTAGTGGGAAAAGTCACTTTAGTTTCAACAAAGCAAAGAGAGACGGTAATAAAATTCAACATCTATTCATAATTAAAGCCTTTTTAAATCTGAAGTAGGTAAAAACTTCCTTACCCTGATAAAGGCTGCCTACCAAAAAACTGCACAAAACTTATACATATGACGAAATTTGGAAAAAATTTTCAGTTCCAATATTTAAAATAGTAGATATAATACACAAAAATAAATAAATTGGCTAACTCTTTTGGTAAAATAGTATTCACATTATAACAACAAGAATTCTGTTCCAGATTGGATTGGATACCCAAAAATTAAAGGTAAAACAGTAAAGTCTAGATATAACATAGTTATGTACCTTTATTATTTGTAATAGTTAAATATTTCTTTGATAAGGTTACAAAAAACATTGACCATAATAGAAATGGTTGATTAATTTATCAACTTCACTAAACTTATTAGATTCCACTAAACTGAGAATTTCTGTTTATAGAAGCTACCCTTAACAGAGTAAGAAGCAAGCTATGAGTACTCTACCTCCTTGAGATCAACATCTGCAGCAACATGGATAAAACTAGAGGACATTATATTAAGTGAAATAAGCCAGGCACAGAAAGTCAAATATTGTATATACTCACTCATATGTGGGAACTAAAAACACTGATCTCAAGGAAGTAGAAAGTAGAATGGTGGTTACCAGAGGCTGGGAGGGGGAAAAGGAGGATGAAGACAGGTTGATTAATGAGTACACATATGCAGTTAGATAGAAGGAATAAGCTCTATTATGCTCTAGTGTTTGACAGCATAGTAGAGTGATTATAGTTACCAAATTTATTGTTTATTTCAAAAATAACTAGAAGAGAAAGTTTGAAATGTTTCCATCATAAAGAAATGATAAATGTTTGAGGTGATGGTTATCTCAATTACTCTGATTTGATCATTACACATTGTATACGTGTATCAAAATGTCATATTTATCCCATAAATATGTACAATTATTATGTACCTATAAAAAAGCAAGCCATGGAGTCGAAGACATTTTTGATATATTGAGAATATATTTTAATTTATAAAATATATAAAATAAAAATAAAACAAAATAATAAAAGAAGAAACCTAAATAGGAAGTCACAAAGATGCTATGCAAATGGCCAAGAAATACATTAAAATGTATTCAATATTAGTCATCATAAAAATACACCTTTAAACCTCAATAAAATATCACTGTACTTCTGAAAAAAATTGACTAAAATTAAAAACAAACAATATCAAATATTGTCAAGGACTTGGGGTAACTGAAACTCTTGTATTTACATTGCTTTTGGAACATAAATAGAAAAATGAGTTTTTAAAACAGTTTGTCACTATCTAATAAAGCTGAGTATCTGCACAGTCTATAATACTACATTTTCACTCTAAGAAATTTAATAAACATAAGAACCATGAAACATTTCAAGAATATTCATAACAGTATTCAAGTTAAAAGACTTATGGTGGAAGCAACACAAATACTTATCAATAGTAGAGTGAATAAATAATTTGAGCACTATTTTTGCAATAGAAAGCATTATGACAATGAAACAGGAATGAATTTCACAAATAAAACTGTTGAGTGCAGGAGGTTTCTTTTGTGTAAAGTCTCCAACAGGAAAAACTAATCTGACACTGTAAGTCAGGATAATGGTCACCACTGGGGAAGAGCGTGGGAATACCTCAAAAGTTTGTGTTAAGGTAGCTCCTGTTATATGCCTAGATCTTGGTGAAGTTTCTGGGTGTGTTTACTTTAAGATCTTTTGTATATTTATTTATTCATTATTTGTTCTTTTTTCCCATTGTATTTTATACTTTAATACGTTTATTTTAAAAATAAAATCCAAGAGCTTTCCCAAGGGTAGTTTACTATGGTCAAAGCAGTGTGTGTTTCACAGGAAATAGATTTCTACCATGAGTTTCTGAAGCATTTCAATATTTAAATATCTAGTACAATCATATCATTGTATATTTCTGGCTGTGTATGAAGAAGCCTGTTCAGAAATTCCAAATAGGGCTCTGGACTGGAATGCAATGCTGCTTCAAGCAGGAACAATCAAAAATAAGAAGAAGTTTCTAGCCAGTTCACAATCCAAAGAGATATGTATAAACTCCCAGGATCCTAATATTAATCCACATTTCACGATGAAATCTTCATGTTTTTTTGTTGTTGTTGTTGTTCTGCATAGTAGAATATTCTTTTGCAATGGTAGTTTTACTGTAAGTGAATTTCTAGAGGGTAGTGATGAAAAAATTAATATACCTGATTTTCACAGTTTGCTTTTTTGAGAAAAATAAATCCTTTTGGTAACAGAAAAATATTCATTTTATGTTTTCAGAATAATATTGTACATTTTATTTTATCTCTTCTGAAAGAAAAAAAATAGTATTCATAATCTTGGTGTTGAAGCACTTTCAAATTTCCAATTCTATTTTTTCTGGATAAGATATTATCAGCCAAACCATCCTGCAGACAAAAAAGATAATAATTATAAGCTATTAACAAAATAAAAAAAAAAACAGCAAATATCTGACATCACTGTATAGCAACCAAATACAGCAGATTCTGGAGGGAGTTAAAGTTTGGAATGTTAAAGTTTGGAAAGTTTGAAATACTACACTACTAAAGTGTGTAGTATTTCACAGCTTTTAGCATGATAGTCAGCCACAGTCTCCACCATGCCATGTGGATAAAATTCCAACTAAAAAGAATTGTAGAATTTTTGTCCTGAAGAACTAGTAGAAATAATTAAGATCAACCACAAACACTGAAAATTGGATGGGTTGGGAGTTCTGGAAAGAAGAAAGCTTAGAAAGATGTCCCAAAGTCTGTGCATAAATTCTATAAAAATCCAAAAAATCTGAGTGATTCATGAACCTCAAATGTTTGGCTTCAAGCAGTGCATCCTGTGGATAAACAAACTGAACTGAAATTTGAGCTACTACACACGAGACTTGACAGTTTCAATCCTACCAATCTGATTGCCTCATAAATCAAAAAAAAGGAAAGAAGGAAGGAAAGGTAGGTGGTAGGTTCTTTGAAGAAGTATTAGCAGAACTCATAGACTTCAAACATAAACTGAACAATATTCAGAATATAATTATCAGATATAATTATCCAAGATATAATATTATTATATAATTATAATAAACAAAATTGCTCAGCATCCAAAAAAAGAGGAAAATGTGACATTTACAAGAGAAAAGGCTGTCGATCAATGGAAACTAAACTTGTGATGTACCAGATATTGCAATTAGAAGATTAGTAGTAATTATCACTATACTAGAGGAAAAAAAAATACTAGTAGTAAATGAAAAGTTGAGACATACCAACAGAAAAATAGAAACAAAAAAATGGAAACTACAACAGAAAACTTCCAATTTCTGATATAAACACATATACCAGATAGGCTAAACAGAAGAACAGAGATGACAGCGAAGGAAATAATCAGTAAATATATAGATTTATCAAAAAAAATGTGGAAAATGTAGATAGAATTTTGGGAACTTATGGAAACTATCTCTCTCTCACACACAGAGACATACACAGAAAGACAACTGAGTGAAAAACTGGGGAAAATATTTTTTTAAATATGGCTGAGATTTTTGCAATCTGTTGAAGACAGAAACTTACAGATACATGAAACTCAGTGACCCCTAAGCAGGATAAATTCAAAAAAACAAAAGTCATAATTTAGGCACACCATGGTCAAACATCTTCAAATACAGATTAAGAGACTATGTAGAAATGAGCCAGAGAAAGGCCAATGACATGCAGGAGAACAATGCTTTAAATATTCATACCGCTGACCTTACTCAGAAAAGTGGAGGACATAAGAAAGTGGAACAACTTTAAGAGCTGAGAGAGGGGGAGAAAAACCAACTGTCAGTGTAGAAGTTTTTATCTAGCAAAAATATTCTTTAAGAATGAATATGAAATAAAAACATTTTCAAAGCAAAGAGACAAAGAGAATTGACCTCTATCAGACTTTCATTAGAAGAAAGGCTAAAAGACATTTTCCTGGCTGAAAAAAGAAAAATGAGCAGGAAATGATAAATATTTGGGATATTATAAAGTATCGATGCTAAACTATTTTAAGGTAAGAATCATAGTTTTGTGGTAATTTTCAAATCCAATTAGATCTCAATGGGTAATGATTCATTCAATTGTTATTTGTTTACTTCTTAACATCGAATTTATGTCACTGCATCTATCTCTCTCACTGATATGTAAGCTTACTTAAAATAAGGAATTAGCTTTAATTTACCTGTGTATCTCTCAATATATTGCATAATGTTTCCTACATAGCTTCCATTTCATAAATGCTTGTTGAAACTTTGACATATTACAGTCTCTAATACAGTTTTAGCTTCAATTGTGTCATTTTGTCATCACAAGAATCAGGCAAGGTCAGTTTTACTTCCTGTAATTTATAGATGAATAAATAGAGTTTAGACAAAGTGACATACCCACAGTTACTTGATATAAAATGCATAGAGACTTGAGTCTGAATTCAGTGATTCTTCCACTCTATCTTTGACATATAGTTGAGAGAATACATATCCTGATAGCATTTGTAAATCTAAAACAAGTGCACAATTAAACCATTATTATTATTCTTATTATTATTATTTGTACCAACAGATTTAGGTATTTAAGCAATGATTTTAAAATAAACATTATTTCAATAATTAACAGTTTTGTATAATATGTAACTTTTTTACTGAAGTTATTACCAAGTTACTACCAAGGATGTTTTGGCAGTGATTATGTATCATAGTTAAGGAATTTTGACCACATTAAATTTATTTTGCTTTCAAAAACACATAAAGATGGTCCTCAGCATTTTGTACCCTCATGCTTTTTTTTCTTTATATTGCTCTCATTAAATATTTAAAGTATCCTAAATGCAATTATGCTACTTTTAATAATATTTTCTTCAAATAGTAATCCAGATACATTATTAATAGGGAAGGAGATATTTGTTTTTCATATTTGTAGTCTCATTTTAAAATTAAATATCTTAAGGAGTTTCTTGGTAATATTCACAGTTCTCTGTATAAACTAGTGCAATGTCTTTGTTTTTGATTCATTTAATAAAATTGGAGCTGTATTTATTCTTTCGCTGAAAAATCTTACTCAAGGACCTGGGAAATGTGAAAGAAATAGGAAAACTTAAAAAACATGTCAACCAAACATTTTCACATAGATCATGAATTACAGGCTTCTTTATCATCCATTGATAGTCTGTTGCACTGATTAAAACACTTGTGAATAAAATGGGAGCCCCAGAATTCTCTAATTCTACATCTTCTAATTTCCGCCTGAAAGCTGTTTTTCTCATGACCCCTAAAAGTCTTCAACACTCGTTTGTATAACCCAAAGGCGACCCCACTCAACAGGATGATTGCTATTCCATTTTGATGCCAAATTTCACGATAATGTAACAAGCCTTAATACAGATATTTTAGTAGAAGAAACCAGAACATTTTGTATTTATAGTGATATGTGACTGACAGTTGATAACTATTTTGTCTAATCTTATTTAACCTGAATTAAAATGTCAATTTGTCTTTCCTTCCAGTGAATATATTTACTCATCAAGGAAGCAGCAATGCGCTGGTTGTAGCCTCAAGAAATAAATGACTTTGGTATCATACAGGTTGCTTTGCTTATCAAAATGAAAAAACTAGACAGATAATAATGCATTAAAGTCGAGCCCACAGACAAAAGATTAGTGTAATTTGTCTGTCCATTCTCTCTGATTTCTTTTCAAAGCATTTGTAAAATATGTTGAAAGAGAAGAAAACTGTAGCATTTTAGACAGACCAGAAAACAATCACACAAACTCAGTATATCAAGTTATTTATTTAAATCACCTAGCTTATTGTAGACAACAGTGACTTTCTTAGAACATGGATGGAAAAACACCTTAATGGTTATATTTCCTCTTGGATATCATCGTAGTGGGAGAGAAAGTGCAAATAAAATGAATTAGCGTATCTTTCCTCTGGATCTCCAAAAGACAAGTAGTTAGTATTCTTCCAAAACTCAAGAAGAAGAATATTATATAATATATACAGAAGAATGCATAGTAAGAATAGTTAAATAGCAGCTGTGACATTGTACATTACTATTTCAAGAAAAAAAATTGACAGCACATAGCTACTATAAATATTTGCTTTAAAAATAAACTGTATGCAGGCTTCCAGGTAAAATCTTATATATGAGATTGTAGCGTGTATGTTCTTGTGCAAATAAACAAACTTGCCTTTGACATGCACACAATCTCTATATGGTGTGCATTTTACATGTTTATGACAGAGAATATATGTTTTTAAAGTATAATGAACAGAAAATATTTTGAGAGAGTTATAGGAGTGCATCTGGCAGTTAAAAAATGAGAACTCTTTTTCATATTTCACATTACTTTATTTTGACAGCTGTAGTAACAGAGTCAAAGGTTTGATCAGAAATGTGTGGGCTGCATCCTCTTCAAACCCATAGTTTCTCCTTCCCAGCGGATTTAGTGTCATTTCAATCAGAGAAGTGCCTCCAGACAAATGCCGTAATAAATTGGCGATATCATTTTCAGCCTTTTCTTCTACTAGGATGAGACTGAAAAATCAAGAAACTGAGAAAATAGAAATCATAATGAAAGGGGTGGCATTAAATCGTCCACCTGGCATTAAATCATCTACCTAGTGAATAGTTTCTGATGTTACTGAAAAGAACTTTCCTAGAAACAAACAAACATGAGTGAATGGTAATACTTTTAATGTAAGAAATGTTTTCATGGACTATACACTGGAAATGGTAAACATAAAAGATAATTTTACATTTTGATATATTTAATAGATTACATCCCATATACACAGATTCCAAGGATAAAATGTATTTAAACAGGCATGACTTAATCTTTTGATAACGAAATTTAATGGGTTTATCTCAGCATTAAAAAAAATGTTGCTTCTCTGAGGGTCTATGAAAGGAATCTTTATTAGGATAGATTTGTTCATGGTTTTGGAAAATATAGGTCTCATACTCACATTTAAGGAGGTGTTAAATGTTTCTTCATAGATAGCTTGTCAGGCAAGAATAACAAAAACTTTCTGGGGTATTGGATAATAATGATGCGAAGGAGCATGTTGAGATAGCCTTGGGTTTTGTTTATGACGTGAAGCATAAAATCACAGAAAAGATTATCCATCGCTTACATTTTGCAAGTTTTATAACTTGTAACCTCAACATACACACACAAGTGTTTCTCAAGCTTACCAGTATTGGTATTCTGCTCTGTGCGGGATAATTTGTTGTGTGGGAGTCAGGCAGTGTGCATTGTAGCTTTGTAAGTAGTATCTAGTGGCTTAGTATCTACCCACTACAAATCAGGAGCACAACTCCTCTCCGGCTGCGACAATCCAAAACAAGCACAGATATTGTCAAATATCCCCTGGGAGGCAAAATTTCTGCTGGCTGAGACCACTGACACAAGCATGCTTCTCACATACACATGCACATACAGTTGTATACACAAGTGCACATACACACGCACACTACCACTTATTTCCACAACCCCCTAAACACCCACATACACGTGTACATACCCACACATCTGATCCTCACTCTCATATATACATATACCATTCTACACATATACAGTGCCATATATAAACATATCCCCATATATACATAATACATATTAAACAACTATGTATTATCATAAAATACAGTCATTTAGAAATACTGTCCTTTACGGGTATATGCATACACAGAGTGCAATGCGCACCACCCGAAGGATGGACATATTTGAAACTCGGACTTGGGGGTGGGGGCAAGGGCAACATACATAACCTAAACATCTGTACCCCCATAATATGCTGAAATAATAAAAAAAAAACTGTCCTTTAACTTGAATAATTTGTTGCCATAAACAGTCTTTTATCTTTTTTTTTTTTGCCTCTTGTAATCCTGGTGTGCAGTTCCTTAAACCATAAGATAGATCTCAGTAAATATTTGTTGAATAAATTAACATCTGTTTTGTCTGATGTTGACACAAACTAGAGCCTATTTTTATTTCTTCTGGTCTTCGATTTTTTTTTAAGGTCTAAATAGGGCCTTATAGCATTTATTTCAACCATACATTAGAAAATATTTTTTTCTATTTCTCTTTAAATAAGTACTATACTGGGATGTTGATCGAACCAATAAATATGAAGATGATATACCAAAAGACATTATTATCAATTTGAAATTGAACAGGGATGAATGATACATGGTATCCTTATTGAAATAAATTGCATATATAATTCAGCATTTATTTTATTATAACTAGAAAAATTGTGAAACTTTCTGCTGTTAGGGAAATATTATTGAAATTGAATTGTTAATATCATAGAATTTCAAAATAAGACATATTTGTTTTTCCTTAATGCTTAGAAATTATTGAACGACTTTTTACTCTAATGAAAACATGCTTTTCTTTTGTGACCTGTGGAGATTTCACTACTTTGTTACCCAGGAAGTAAAAATTAGGCAGAACATATGCCCTGAAATTTTTAATAAATTAATATTTATGATGAAATCTGGCTGGGCACAGTGGCTCACATCTGTAATCCTAGCACACTGGGAGGCCAAGGCAGAAGGATCACTTGAGGTCAGGAGTTCAAGATCATCCTGAGCAAGAGAGAGATCCTGTCTCTATTAAAAATAGAGAAAATTAGCAGGTGTGGTGGTGCACAACCATAGTCCCAGCTACTTGGGATGCTGAAGCAGGAGGATCGCTTGAGCCCGGGAATTTGAAGTTGCTGTATGAGCTGGGCTGACGCCATGGTGCTCTAGCCCAGGCAACAGAGCGAGACTCTGTCTCAAAAATAAATAAATAAATAAATAAATGAAATGAAATCTGGGTTAATTTTATCAATTAAAATCACTTCAGTGTAATTTACCAAGCACTGATTCAATATCTCCTTGGTCAAAACGCCACGCAAGCTATAGGTTTATATTCTCAGAGAGCTTGCAATTTATCCTTCATCAAGATAGTATGTGGTTCTGTAAGACACAGAAATACGCTAAGTACAAATACACATTGCCATAAAATAGCAATTTTTATTTTCCTAAGTTGTATAATTAGATTGTTTTTAATAATGATTTCATTCATAAAAATATCCTATGAAGGAAATAAAACATATTATGAATGTGTTTTAAATATTACATATGACAGAAAGATTATAAACTTGCTTTTTCTTCCTTGTGTTGATGTTGAAGTTGAGAATTTTAACCCTGACAATTATGTTAATGTTATAAGTTAGAATTTACGTTTTCAAATAAGATTGGGATTTGTATTATAGTTTCTTTATTATACGAATACAACACAAAATTATAATGTTGGAATGCTAGGTATTCAAAGATTTTGATGAAACTTTTGGACAAATGAATTAAACTTTGTTTATGTACAAACATTTACTACTCTCAAACATTAAATGATTAAATAAGTATGTGCTTCATTTTAGAGGGTATGCACTTCTATTACTTCTGAAGCTTTCATTTTGTCGTGTTTATAATTTTCATATTACTAATGTGACTAATTATTAATAGTTAAACTTGTATTCCCTTCACCCATGAATGTGTGTCATATTGGGATGTTATTTGAATAAGATTTCTATTATTAGTTTATTTGTTAATTATGGAGGGGTTTGAGAATGACTTTCTAATAGTTAAAGGCTATACATTAAAAAATAAGTATGGCTATTTTTTGTGGTCATCTATTTGCCTATTATGTATAAAGATGATCAAAATGTAAAATTAAGTACATTCCTACCTTATTCTCTTTCATATACTATTCATTATTGTGTTAACTTGTGTTTGTTGAAATGTCTGTAGGAGTAAAATATTTTATATAAACACTTACAGAAATAAAAGAAAAAACTCTTTCAAAGTGAAAAAGAAACTTAACAAGCCAAATATTGGCTCTTATTATCTATATGAAAATATCAATTGGTTTCTCAAGTACTTTACTATGATTTTAAAGATATATAGATTTAGTAAGTTAGAAATTATTTGTTATACAAATATATCTAATTTATCCATAACATTACATTATAGGCTGAATAATGTCTTCACTAAGGAATAGCTAAATCTAGCAAATTAACATATACATTATCTCACATAGTTATCATTTTTGTGGTGGTGGGACATACCATCCACTCTCTTTACATTTTTCATGAATACAATATATCATCACTAACTACAGTCACTTGGCTGAACAATAGACTTCTTGGAATTTATTCCTTCTATCTAGTTGTAATTATGTATCCTTTGACCAAAATCCTTCCATTTACTCCTCCTCCTTAACCACCACAGCCTCTGAAAAACTGCCATTATTGTATTCTCTATTTCTATAAAATTAAATTTTTAGATTCCACATATGAGTTCAGTCATGTGGTATTTGCCTTTCTATGTTTGGCTTATTTTACTTAATATAATGTCCTCCAAGTTTATCCAATTTGTCATAAAGGCAGTATTCCCTCCATTTTTACGTCTGAATAGCATTCCATTATGTGTACATACTACATTTTATTTATCCATTTGTTGCTGAACACTTAGGTTGGTTTTATGACTTGGCTATTATAAATAATACTGCAATAAACATGGAAGTTCAGATATCTCTTTGACATATTGATTTCATTTCCTTTGTATATACACCCTGAGTGGGAGTGTTGTATTATATGGTTGCTCTATTTTTTATTTTTTCAGGAACCTTAATAACGTTTTCTATAATGGCTACACTAATTTACATTACCACCAACAGTATACAAGGATTCCTTTTACTGCACATCCTCATCACACTTGTAATCTTTTGTCTTTTTATAGTAGCCATTCTACTAAATGTTTGCCATTCTCCACCTGCCACCCCATGCACCTCTGTTCACATTGTTTCCTTGCCTAAACCCTCTATGACAGTGAAGAAAACCCCAGTCACTAGGCCTCATGTGACCTGCCTACCTTCCAGCATTTCAAATGTGCCCAGATGATAACATTTGGGCAGGTGAAAACCAGTGCCAAGCTCCTTAATGAAATTTTTTCCTATCAATGAAGTGAGTATTCTGGTTACAATATATTATGTTTTTCACAGGGATTAATGAAACTATTTTCATTTTGAAAAAAAAAAGAGTTAGGTAATATCTCTTTGTGGTTTTGATATCCAGTTCCCTGATGATTAGTGATGTTGGGAATTTTTTTCGTATACCTGTTGGGCATTTGTATGTTTTCTTCTGAGAAATGTCTGTCCATACTACCCAAAGTGATCTACAGAGTCAATCTAATACCAATAACATTCTTCACAGAAATAAAAAAAAAAATCTTAAAATTTACATGGAAGCACAAAAGACCTTGAGTAGCCAAAGCAATTTTGAACAAAAGAACAAAGTTGGAGACATCACACTGACTTCAAAATACATGACAATGATATAGGAACCAAAACAGAATGGCATTGGCGTAAAAATAGACACATAAACCAATGGAACAGAATAGAGAACCCACATGTAAATCCACAGCTTTGTAGTTACCTGATTTTTGATGAGAGTGCCAAGAACAAACATAAATGATGTTGGGAGGACTGGATATCCGTATGCAAAAGAATAAAATTAGATATTTATCTCTCAGCATATATAAAAATCAAACAAAATGGATTAAAGACTTAAATGTAAGACCTGAAACGCTGAAACTATTATACTGGAAGAAAACATAAGTGAAACGCTTCATGACAATGACAAGGGTTTTGGGGATAAGACCTCAAAAGTACAGGCAACAAAAGGAAAAATAGACAAATGAGATTACATCAAATTAAAAAGCTTTTGCACAACCAGAGAAGCGATCAACAAAATGAGGAGAAAGCCTACAGAAAGGGACAAAATATTTGCAACCTATATATCTGACAAGGAGTTAATATTCAAAGTATATAAGACACTCAAACAACTAAATAGCAAAAAAACAATTATCTGGTGGAAATACGGGCAAAAAATTTATTTTTCTGTATGTTAGCTATTGACTGCAGAGAGGTAAAGGAATTTTTTTTAAAAATCTAATGTTAAAGCTTATCTTTTCAAATAAATATTTTTTTTAGTTCAGAAAATATACACAAGTGTACAACTCTCTACCTGAAATACATACAATATAAAACTAACTTAGATTCGAACTAATATAATGGGTATCAAAGAAATAATTTTGTGAGGAAGTTAATTAGACACTGTAAAAATTTATAAAAATTCAAATGACTGCCTTTCATTTAAGATTTAAGCAGAACAAAAGTAAGCATCCTCACTTTAATTGAATAGAAATTCCTTTTCACACATTTTTTTTTTTATAAGACTACTGCTAGGTAATCTCTCTAGGTCCACATTTTTATCTGTGACAGGTCTGTATCCAGAGCTAGTAGCACAGATTTACACTACCCTGTCAATTTGAAACACTGCACTTATATTTCCATGGTCATCACCTTTTAAAACCCAATGAGTTTCCAATTTTATTAGTTTCACTTCTTTCTTGGGTCATATGAATCTATTGAACTCTAGACAGTTGTTGAATATATATGAAGAAAGTACTGCAATTTTCAGTATGTGAGAAAGTTGGGGTTGTCATAAATTCTGGATTCTTTTTGGAAGAAAACAATTTTCAGTTGATAGATTACATGGAGATTTTGGTTTGCTGTCTATATATCTGCATATATTTTATTTAATATCCACATATATTTACATGCACAAATATACTTTTTATTCATCCCTTTCTTGACTTTTTAAATATACATATATATTAATTTGCCTTTCATTTTCTGAAAATAAGACAATAACATTTTAGTTTTATATATCCTCCAAATAACCTATAGTTCTTTGTAGATGCATTTCTCAGCAATCTTTCAAATGAATTCCAATAAATGATCATTTATCTCTAATGTGTGTTAACAATTTGAAAGCTAAACAATAAATTACCAGTATTTTTTGCACATTACATGGTTATATGTAAATGTTTGATTTTGCTTATTCAGTCAATGTTAGCTAAAAATCTCAGAGCACATACTGAAATATTCTTTTCTTGAAACCAGCTTCCACAATTAAGATTAGAGTTATTCAGGCTTTGAATGGTGTGAGAAATTTGGGTATCAAATTATCATTTAATGTTAAGAAATCATTTGCAGAAACACTTTATAAAAGAAAATTTTTAGTCCTGACCTTTCTTGACTTCAAATACATTTTATTAATAAGATACAAATGTGTGTTATATGTATATATGTAATGAAATAATATAGTTAAGTAAAAATTTGGTCACTAATTCATGTGTTACTATCACACTAATTACTAGCTGTTGGTAACATTCAATACTAGCTCTTGATAATAAATGACACTAAATAGTAGTTGCTAATAATATCTGGTAGTCCTGTGCTGCGTATTGTTAAGAAAAAGAGAAAAAGATTCTCTGATCATTTCCCAGAAACTCCCCTGCTTTCCTGCTTTCTCCATATTCACCTGTGGAGAAACGTTAAACTTCTTTGTGTTCCTGTAGGGAAACACACACACACACACACACACACACACGCACACACACACACAGGATTTGGAAATCTAAAGTGACTTTATAAGTGCCAGATCAATGTATTTTTGTTGTGAAAATGCGTAATTTGCAGTCATGATTTTTCCATACTTGTACTTTAACAGCTCATGAAGTGTCAAAGGAAATTCTCCCACTTAGGGACTGCTGCCTGTGGTGAGGTGATTCTCCTCCCTTCCATGAGGTCCAACAGAAATAATACAGAATCCTGGAAGATGAAAGGAAATCACAGGCCCAATTAAGAAATTAAAGGCAGCAGGAATAATAGGAGATGCACTACTCAATACAACAGGCCTGCATAGCGAGTGAAAAGGCTGACAAGAGCTGGAGACTTACAGTAGAATATCATCAACTGAATTCAGTGTGGGCTCTTATAGCCCCAGATGTTCCAGACAATGTGACTATAACTGCATCCAGTGCAAAAACTGATGGCACATAATGTGCTGTCCCTGTCCTGGACATTTCCAAGGTTTCTTTTTTTTTTTCTATTGCACTGGCACTCGAGGAACAAGACTAATCCATATTCATGTGACAAGGCCTCCTATATATATATCTGCAGTGCACACCTATACATACTTAAACTTCTCTTCCTTTTGCTATTATTGGGGATTCAAGACATGGCACAAAGTCTGTTTCCTCTGAGGCCAAAAGCTTTTACTAGTTGAAGGTCTAGTAGTTGGTTAACAAGGCAGAAGCCTCAGTCTCAGCTCTGTCTGCAGTATAATTACAATTCAAAACCAAGAAGTGACAGCTACTCCACATGAGAAGGAATCAGTGCAGGAACTCCAAAAGCATGAATGACTTTATATATTCTTAACAAGCTTAGCCTTACGGATATCTTTATTTTCACTTAAGACGGTTTTTCTAAAATAATCTATTGTGGGGGTGGTTTATTTAATTATTTGATACATACTTAAAGAAAATACTGTAAAAGTTTATCACTATTAAATAGGTATTTACATTCTATAACCTGAATATTTATAATTAAGTTAAGAACTGAACTAATTTTCATAAAAGTATTTCATAATTAAAGTTTTTAACAAAAATCTCTATGAGTTACATCTAAATTGATTATACTACAGCACATGATATGTGAAGTAACATTTAGCATCTTCTCAGCACAATTGACTATAAAATTTTAATTTAGTCCTTGGACAAATTTCTGAAAATAATCCTATAAAGAGAAATTTTATTAAAATTATTTTATCTTTTCAAGTAATCGAAAGCCTGTGAAATATTACTCAAATTTGATTTTTAGAAATGATTCACTTATAATTCTGACACAGTCAGTAGTGAAATAAGATCAGTCATTGCCTTTGGTAGTAAAAAACATAATGGCTCTTTGAGATATTGGTGAATTAATAGTCAAAGAGAGGTTGGGGGCTGGGCGCGGTGTCTCACGCCTGTAATCCTAGCACTCTGGGAGGCCGCGGCGGGCGGATTGCTCAAGGTCAGGAGTTCGAGACCAGCCTGAGCAAGAGCAAGAC
>CAUYSK010081451.1:0-13571 GCA_963575035.1 Avahi laniger
AAAAAAAAAAAAAAAAATCCCTTCTAATTCAGCTTGTGGATTTTGTTTAATAAAGTGCAGTTATATGGGGCAAGCAGAGTGAGATTCTCTAGATTTTTATTCTTTCCCAATTCATTCCATTTGGAGTGAAGCTATGCATGCTCTGTTGCTACCAGCCTCTCTGGTTCTGGAATCAAAGCCTAAAGGATAGACCCTAAAGCCATAGGTGTTCATTCTTTAAGCCAAGTTTCAGAAACAGTTTGCTTTTCAAATATACTTGAGTGTTGTTCTCTTTGTGGATAATGAAAATTACGTAAATACTCATTTGGCTTTATTTTGGCTGTCAGGTAGCTGACATGCCAAAATGCCACTCAGTTATAATAATTCAGTGATTCTCTGGATCCCGCTTATTGCATTTCTCTCTCCCCATTTCCTATAAAAATTTATATATTCCTAGTCCATATTATTATTTTTATTTTGGATTTATTGTAATCTACTTCAGATCCTTTGGAAAACTGAAGTTTAAAATGTTGGATGGAACATTTGAGAGCATGCTGTGTGCTGTGCACTGTCCTATAGACTCAAAGATAAAGCGTTCGTGCTCTCAAAGATTTAATGATCTACAAGTGAGAGGTGGTGAGGATGTAAACTAAAACACTGTTATTGGAGGTAGTCAGTAGCAACCAATTTGGAATAGCAGGTAAAAATCAGTTTACTGTCTTTGGGGAAGAGAAAGTTCATGGCTGACTCCAACACCAGGTGAATGATGGCGGCATTAATTCTGAGACAGGGAATATAGGAGAAGAAACTGGTTTAAGGAGAAAGTAAGGTGGAGATAGCTAGTAGGCAGGAGGTTGTAATGATTGGGATTTGGGATTTGGTTTCAAAGTAGAGTATGAAGCAGAAGGAAATCATGGTTTGGAGGGGGAGAGGTAGATTATCCTGCCCAGAAGAGGACCAAAGGTCAGATTTTGGTGCATACTGATGTTGAGAGGTTTGCTTTGGACAAGAATCACAATAAGAAACCTGAGAAAGAGTGGTTGAAAGGTAAGAGAAGAACTGGGAGAAGGTGTTGCTATTAGAACTGTGGGTAGAGTTTCAGGAAGTCAAAGGTGATTATCAGTGACAAATTAGAAAGTCAAATAGAATGAATATTGACAGAGTCACTGGATTTAGCAGTCTAAACTGCTTTTTTTTTTTTTTGAGATATGCATCCTGTAGTTTTTATAAAGTAGTATTTTTATTCTATTTGCATATGACTTCTGGAGGAAACCTATGGTTTCTGGGTTTCTAATAGGAAATCTGTATATAATCTACCTTTGAAAGGTCTGCTCCACTCCAATCACAAGGAAAGTTTCTCGGCTATACACATCTTCACTTACCTATACTGCAAACATTTATAAGCAACTATTATAGCTAGGCCTTGTGTTTGGGACAGTGGAGATGCTCGATAAGTACATAATAATTACTTTTGAGTAATGATTCAATCAACAAATGTTTGTGTAGCATGATACAGTTGCTGAGGATACAAGAAAGGTCACTTCCTTGTGGAACTTAACATCCTATGTAGAACATTCACAGATCGTAATTAGTATAATGAAGAAAATAAAACAGATGTTCTGAAAAAAACAGGGTAACTTATTCTGAGGGTAACAGGGGAAGGACCCAGCAATTCAAGAGCTGGCAAGGAGCATTGTAGGCAGAAAGAGAACAGGAAATGCAAAGACTGCAGCAGGAAACAGCTTGGTGGGTTTCAAATACTGAGAGGGTCATTGTGACAGGAGCCTGTGATGAATGAGGTTTAAGAGTTGCATGAGACAAGATGAGCTGGAGGTGTAGGCATGGACTTGTGCTGTGGAGAGGATTTTGTTCTAAATGAGAGAGAGACGTGTACACCAGTTTTATTGTGTGGTAATGGATTTGGGGGAAAGACAGGGAAGAGGGGGATTGTTTTAGTAGCCAGGAAAAGAGTTGGTGACTTGGACAGGGTAGCGGTCAGGAATTGGGAGAGATGTAAATACATCAAGATATATTTTGGAAATAAAACTGTGGCAGGATTTAGCAATAGAGTAAAGAGATGAGAGAAAGGGAAGAATCAGGAATGGCTTTTACCAAAGTTTTGGATTGAGTAACTGATAAATGGTATTGCTGTTGCTGCTGGTGGCGGGAGGAAGTTAGAAATTTAGTTTTGGATATCCAAGTGGAGATTTCAGGTAGGTAGTCTGGAGCTCAAAGGAGAGGGCTGGGCTGGGGAAGTAAATTTGGGAATTGTCATTGGATGGGATCACCTAGGGGGAGAGTGAAGATAGAAACCAGTATTTAGATGTAGGCAGGAAGAGCCATCAGGAGAGACTGGGAAGTATGGGTGAGGTAGGGAATGGTGCCAAGAAAGCTGGGAAGTGATTAGTAACTGCTATCAAAGAGTTAAGAAGGCCAGGCGCTGTGGCTCACGCCTGTAATCCTAGCTATCTGGGAGGCTTGTTTGAGCTCAGGAGTTCAAGACCAGCCTGAGCAAGAGCGAGACCCCGTCTCTACTAAAAATAAAAAAAGAAATTAATTGGACAACTAAAAATACATAGAAAAAATTAGTCGGGCATGGTGGCGCGTGCCTGTAGTCCCAGCTACTCGGGAGGCTGAGGCAGTAGGATCGCTTAAGCCCAGGAGCCTGAGGTTGCTGTGAGCTAGGCTGACACCACGGCTCTTGCCCCGGGCAACACAGTGAGACTCTGTCTCAAAAAAAAAAAAAGAGTTAAGAAGAGGACAGAAATTTCTTTCCATTAGATTTGGTAATATGGATGTTGTTGGTACCTTGACAAAAGCAGTTTTGTAAGTCAGATTTGGTTAGAATGAACAGAGCACACAGATTCAACAATATTGGTGATGTCTATTTTTTAAAGTTAGTTATTTTGTTGTGCTTTATTTCTTATACATAATATATATAATATTCAAGAAACATGTCACAATAAAATTAAGGTAAATGAATACTTAGGATTTGTAGATGACTTTCAAGAAGAGAGATTTGGTTATCACGTTATCAAATTTAGTATCAGATAGTGGGCAACCTGTCATTAAGTGCCTCCTGGTATGATGCAGTATGAAACACAGCATCACCTATATATATTCTTGCCAAAAAAAATTTTTAGCCTGAATCTATTCTAGCCCCAAACTTTACAGGAAATACAGAGGATAGGAGTATGAGTTTAATGACATAAAACCAGAATGTGGAGCATTCTATAAAACAGCTGAGCTGGGCATGGTGGCTCACACCTATAATCCCAAATGCTTTGGGAGGCCTAGGAGAGGATCACTTGAGGCCAGGAATTAGAGGCCAGCCTGGGTAACATAGACCCCGTCTCTACAAAAAATAAAAATAAAAGCATTTAATTGGAATGGAAGGTGCCTGTAGTCCTAGCTACTCCAGAGGCTGAGATGGGAGGATCACTTGAGCTATGACTGCACTACTGTACTTTAGCCTGGGTGATAGAGCGAGGGAGACCTTACTCTCTAAAAAAAAAAAGGAAAAAAAGAATCATTGAATCATTGACTTCTTACCCTTTGAGACATTTCAGTGTGTGGTTACCTGAAATTCTAGGACATGAGCAGATTTGTTTCTTTTTTTTTTTTTTTTGAAACAGAGTCTGGCTCTGTTGCCCAGGCTGGAGTGCCGTGGCATCAGCCTAGCTCAGAGCAACCTCAAACTCCTGGGCTCGAGCAATTCTACTACCTCAGCCTCCCGAGTGCCTGGGACTATAGACATACACCACCATGCCCAGCTAATTTTTTCTATATAGATTTTTAGTTGTCCAAATAATTTCTATTTTTTAGTAGAAACAGGGATCTCGCTCTTGCTCAGGCTGGTCTTGAACTCCTGACCTTGAGCGATCCACCCGCCTCGGCCTCCCAGAGTTATAGGATTACAGGCGTGAGCCACCGCGCCTGGCCAGATTTGTTTCTTTATCAGTGATAGTACAAACCCCAACTCAGAATTCTGGTATATTTGCTGTTGCCAGTAGCTGTGAGCTTCTCTCTTTACAAAATGAACAGAACCTGGAATTTGTAACCAAATAGGTCAGGGTTGACTTTAATTAACTTCTTGGCCTTGTCACTGAGTCTCATTTTTCTCATCTATGAAATAGGGAATAATGCCCACTTCTCAGGATTGTTTTGAAGATTAGAGATTATATATACAAAGAGCTTGACACATTATCAAACCTAACTAACTTGCTAATGCTGTGGACTCTATACCCTAGTGCACTCTTACCATTTTCTTTTTAATTAACTGGTATGTGGCTATTGTGTTTTAACCCAAGAATCTTCTGTTGATGTTTATTTGTTTGAGAATTCCTAGTGGAGAGTCCAAAGAGGGACCAGCTGAAAAAAGTCATTTTGGCCTGGGAGAAGATAGGTTTCTTATTTTCTTGAAGGAAGAAGCCAAATGTTGGGAAATAACAGGTTTTTTTAATCTCTTATCTCTTTTCCCAGTGGCTCTAAGGAACCCTTAATACCTTCCTTAATACATCATGATGAGTTGTAAAGCTCATGTGCCAAATAGTTATTCTGCTTGATTTAAAGCCTTAGGTCATTCTCAGTACCAGGGCAATTATAGTAACATTTCATTAGAAAGTCTTCCTTTGCAAAGAGGAGGGCCCACTCAGCTTAGCACCAGGACAGGGGTGATAATTTGAAAAAATTGACTGCTTACTGGTATTCCAGGGCCCATGTCCTTTGAAAATTGCCATGTCGTTACCTAGAAAGAAAACGCTAGTTCCCTGATCTCTCGCATACAGCTCTTTTCAGCTCTTCTAGGCAGATGCCTTCAAGTAATTGGTTATCTGCTTGGTATACTTTTTGAAATATAGACCATAAACCATAAGACTTTGGTTTGGAAAGTCCTAGAGCCAGCAGCTGTCCAGGATGCCTGAAGCACATATTTGTGAGCTTGAGGTATAATGGTATTGTTCCCATCCGATATACAGAACAACTGGTTATACATAGTATGTGTTTTTCTCACAAAATATACATAATTTAAAAAGTTATGAATCTCAAACTTTTAAACATACCAGTGATTAAACGTAGCACTACAGAAATCTTACTACTCACTAGTGTGTGACCCGAGCCTCAATTTTTTTTTCTTCTTTGACAATTGTGTTTTCTTTTTCTTTTTTTTTTTTTTTTGAGACAGAGTCTCGCTTTGTTGCCCGGGCTAGAGTGAATGCCGTGGCGTCAGCCTAGCTCACAGCAACCTCAAACTCCTGGGCTCAAGTGATCCTCCTGCCTCAGCCTCCCAAGTAGCTGGGACTACAGGCACAAGCTACCATGCCCAGCTAAATTTTTGTTTCTATTTTTAGTTGACTGGCTAATTTTTTTTTGTTTTTTTTCTATCGTTAGTAGAGATGAGGTCTCACTCTTGCTCAGGCTGGTCTCGAACTCCTGACTTCGAGCCATCTTCCCGCCTCCACGATCTTCCCGCCTCCTTCGGCCTCCCAGAGTGCTAGAATTATAGGCGTGAGCCACCATGCTCAGCTGACAATTGTGTTTTCTAAGCCTCAGTTTTTTCATCTATCAGTTAAGGCCTATATTAGTTTGCTAGGGCTTCCATAACAAAGTACCACAGATAGGGTGACTTAACAGAAATACAGACCGGGCACGGTAGCTCACACCTGTAATCCTAGCACCCTGGGAGGCCAAGGCGGGCGGATGACTCAAGGTCAGGAGTTCGAGACCAGCCTGAGCAAGAGCGAGACCCCGTCTCTACTAAAAATAGAAAGAAATTATCTGGACAACTAAAAATATATATATATAGAAAAAATTAGCCGGACATGGTGGCGCATGCCTGTAGTCCCAGCTACTCGGGAGGCTGAGGCAGGAGGATCGCTTGAGCCCAGGAGTTTCAGGTTGCTGTGAGCTAGGCTGACGCCACGGCACTCTAGCCCAGGCAACAGAGCCAGACTCTGTCTCAAAAAAAAAAAACAGAAATACATTTTCTCACAGTTCTGGAGGATAGAAGTCCAAAATCAAGGGGCTGGCAGCGTTGATTTCTTCTGAGGCCTCTCTCTGGCTTCTGGATAGCCATCTTCATGTTCACATAGTGTTTTCCCTCTCTTCTTACCAGGACGCCAGTTATTGGATTAGGGCCTACCCCAATAACCTTATTTACCTCAATTACCTCTTTAAGGACTCTGTCTCCAAATATAGTCACGTTTTGAGGTACTGGGGTTAGGACTTCATCACGTGAATTTGGGGAGGACATAATTCACCCATGCCTATTTTGTATTATTGTTGCTAGTTCCTTGGCACTAAAATCCTAGAAAACGCATGGCAACATTAGACATTTATTCCCTAGAAATGGAAAGTATAATTCACTTTGAGATGGTTCCTTGACTAAGGAAACCCAAAGACAGGGTAGAGCAGTCAGATGCTAGGAAAGGTTTATTTGTATTGTGGATTTTTTTGACCTAGCACTAGCAAGTAGAAGAGTGCATGATGGAAAAAGCCTCCTGGCCTGCTGGATCGCTGAGAGATAGCCCAGTCTTCCTTTGGTTGGTGATTCCACATGTACTTCTGCAGATATTCCTCCTTTCAATCTAACCTCCCTGCCTGCTTCTCCAGTGAAGTCATAAGCAAATATTTGTGATAGTTTCTTGTCACCATGGTAACTAAAGAAACACAACCTGGTTCCCCTTCCAGCTTCATGGTCAGCTCTGCTCAAAGGAGAGGATAGCCTCCAGGAGAGCCCAGACTCAGAGTCATGAAAGAACTTGTGTCAGGTAATAGGGGACAGCAGTTCACAGTGCTGCCTTTAGTAACTTGTCCTCTACCTGTTAGTCTCCAGGCATAGGGGTAATCAGGGACCCCAAAGGGAGGTCACTGCTGTCCCCTTGAACTTTTTTACAATAAGTCCCTTGGCTTTGCCAAGTGGATATGAAGACATGTACATTGTAAGACTCTACTACTGCTGTTGCTTTCCCAAGCCACTTTCCAGAATGATGAGTGGCATCTTCTCTAAAGTTTCATTTCTTCAATATCCCTAGCTCCAAAATTCAGCTCTCTGTCCTCAGCCTCCAGTGTCACTTCTCTTTCAATCCAAATTTCCTCATAGACTGCTTTTTTTTAGAGGTAGGGTCTCATTCTGTCACCCACGCTGGAGTACAGCGGCGCAATCATAGCTCACTGTAACCTGGCTCAGGAGATCCTACTGCCTCAACGTCCTAAGTAGCTGGGACTATGGGGGACACTACCACGCCCAGCTTCCACGCCCAGCTTTTTCTTTATAGTTTATAGATATGAGGGTGTCAGTATCTTGCCAGGCTGGTTTCGAACTCCTGGCCTCAAGCTATCCTCTCACCTCAGCCTCCCAAAGTGCTGGGATTACAGGTGTGAGCCACCATGCCTAGCTGGCTAATTTTTCTTTTCTTTTTCAGACAGAGTCTCACTTTGTTGCCTGGTCATGAGGGCAGTGGCATGGTCATACCTCACTGCAACCTCAAACTCCTAGGCTCAATTAATAGTTCTACCTCAGCCTCCCAAGTAGCTGGGACTATAGACACACACCACCACACCTGACTAATTTTTCTATTTTTTGTAGAGATGAAGTCGCACTCTTACTCAGGCTGGTCTCGAACTTCTGGCCTCAAGCCATTCTCCCGCCTTGGCCTCCCAAAGTGCTAGGATTACAGGTTTGAGCCACCATGCCTGGTGGGAGATTTCTTTTTGAATTCTGTTGTCACAATCATCCTTATCCCTCCAGAAAATGGGCAGTATTAAGAGTTAGTTGTCCCCTTCTTTGTGCATGTAAAACTTATTTTTCACTTTTGTAATACTTGTAGTCACTGTTTCAGATTAAAAATTGAGAAGATGGGAATTACCTGTAAGGGGAGAACTAAGTTGGTAAGGCTTCGGGGAAGTTCACTGCCAATATTTTTTCTTTTTTCTTTTTTTTTTTTTTTTTAATGACAGCTAAGGGCAAAGAGATTGTTTTTGTTTTTTGAGACAGGATCTTGCTCATGTTGCCCAGGCTGAAGTACAGTGGCATGATCATAGCTCACTGCAACCTTGAACTCCTGGGCTCAAGTGGTCCTCCAACCTCAGAATTTTTGAAAAAATTTTTTATCGTTGTGAAATATATGTAACAAAATTTGCCATTTTAACCATTTGTGAGTGTACAATTCAATGGCATCAATTATATTCACAATATTATGTTACCATCTCCACTATTTCCAAATTTTTTATTACCCTGAACAGAAATTCTGTTTTACTTCCCATTTTCCCCACCTCCCAGCACCTGGTAACCTTTAATCTACTTTCTTTCTCTGAATTTGTCTACTCTAGGTACCTCATAAAAGGGAATCACATAATTTGTCCTTTTGTGTCTTGCTTATTTCATTTGACGTACTACTTTCAAGGTTCATCCATATTGTATCATGTGTCAGACCTTCATTCCTTTTCACAGCTGAATAATATTCCATGAGATGCGTATGCAGTAGTCCCTCCCTTATCTGCAGGGGAGATGTTCAAAGACCCTCAGTGGATGCCTGAAACTGCAGATAGGACCAAATCCTATATATACTATGTTTTTTGATGTATATACATACCTACAATAAAATTTGATTTATAAATTAGGCACAATAAGAGATTGATAAGAATAACTAATAATAAAGTAGAACAATTGTAACAATATGCCAGCATCACTACTCTTGCGCTTTGAGACCATTATTAAGTAAAACAAGGGTTACGTGAACACAAGCACTACAATCTGATGAACAAGTCAGCTCCCGAGTGACTAATGGGCAGTAGAACATGTGGTGTAGATAGGCAGGACAAACGAGAGATTCACATCCCAGGCAGGAGGGAGCAGGATAGTGTGAGATTTGATCATGCTGCTGAGAACAACACTCAGTTTAAAACTTATGAACTGTTTGTGTAATTTTCCATTTAATATTTTTGGACCTTGGCTGACCATGGGTCACCAAAATCTTGGAAAGTAAAACTATGGATAGGTGAGGATTGCTGTACCACATTTTGTTTACCTGTTCATCTGTTGATGGATACTGGGTTGCTTCCACCTTTTGGCTATTGTGAATAATGCTGCACTGAACATTACCTACAAGTGTCTATTTCAGCCCTGTTTTCCATTCTTTTGGTATATACCAAGGAGTTGGATTGCTGGATCATGTGATAATTCTGTTTAATTGTTTTGAGGAACCACCATACTCTTATCTACAGCAGCTGCACCATTTTTACATTCTTACCAGTAATGCACCAGATTCGCATTTCTCCACATCCCAGCCAACACTTGCTATTTTGTTTTATTATTCTCATTCCATCCTAGTAAGTGTGGAGTGGTATCTCATTGTGGTTTTGACTTAATGTTGAGCATCTTTTCATGTGCAGATTGGCCATTTGTGTATCTTTTTTAGAGAAATGTCTATTCAAATCTTTCATTATTATTTACATATTTATTTATTTATGAATGAATGAATGACAGAGTCTCACTGTCACCCAGGCTGGAGTGCAGTGGCAGGATCATAGCTCACTGCAGCCTTGAATTCCTGGGCTCAAAGGATCCTCCCATCTTGGCCTTCCAAATAGCTGGGACTACAGATGCAGGCACACCGCAATGCCTGGCTAACTTTTTTCCCCCCCCCTTTTTTTTTTTTTTTTTAAAGACAGTCTCACTCTGTCGACCTGGGAGTGCAGTGGTGTTATCATAGTTCACTGTAACCTCAAACTCCTGGGCTCAAGTGATCCTCCTGCCTCAGCCTCCAGAGTAGCTAGGAATACAGGGATACACCACCACGCCCAACTAATTTTTTCTGTTTTTAGTAGAGATGGAGTCTTACTCTTTTTGTTGAATTGATCATATAATGTCCTTCTTTGTCCTTTATGACAGTTTTTGACTTAAAGTCTATTTTGTCTGATCTTCGTATAGCTATTCCAGTTCTCTTTATTCCCTTCTCATTTTCTTTTGTGTATATTTTTAATTTTTATTTTGTGTAAATGTATTTGTTTAGATATTTCCTTGTGATTAACCATGGGGGTTACATTTAACATCCTAAATTTATAACACTCTAGTTTGAATTGATACTAACTTGAATAGCATACAAAATTCTCACAGCTTCTGTGGCTGTCTAAAAAAGAAAATGGCATATAAAACTCTGCTTATGTACAGCTCTGTCCCCCGTTATGTTATTGTCACAAATTACACCTTTGTACATTGTGTGCCCAATAATGTAAATTTATAATCATTTTATGCATTTGTCTATTAACGTAGGAAATGAAAAGTGGACTTACAAACCAAAAAATACAATAATATTGGCTTTTCTATTAGCCCATGTAGTTACCTTTACGAGAGATTTTTTTTCTTTTTCTTTTTTTTTTTTTTTGAGACAGAGTCTCACTCTGTTGTCCTGAGTAGAGTGCTATGGTGTCAGCCTAGCTCACAGCAACCTCCAACTCCTGGGATCAAGTGATCCTCCTGCCTCAGCCTCCCAAGTAGCTGGGACTACAGGTGCACACCATGATGCCCAGCTAAATTTTGTATTTTTAGTAGACGGGGTCTTGCTGTTGCTCAGGCTGGTGTCGAACTCCTGAGCTCAAGCGATCCTCCCTCCTCGGCCTCCCAGAGTGCTAGGATTACAGGCGTGAGCCACCATACCAGGCCAGATTTTTATTTCTTCATACGACTTCAGGTAATTGTCTAGTGTCCTTTCATTGCAGCCCTTTCCCTGACTCATGGAGCTTCATCCAACATGTATGCATCTTTAGTCTTCAGCAAAGACTTAAGGAACCCTAAACAGATTTCCCAACCTTTTTTTCTGTGTATCTCCCTCCTTTCTGCAACTCTGCCTCACAGTTTCCAGCTGCCTCGGTCTCCCTGATCTCTCTTGTCTCTCTCCTCAACCAGTGAGATTTCGGTGCTCTGTTTGGGACTCCTCTCCCTGCTCTGGAGTGTGCCTCCCAGGCAGAAAGCCAAGGAGATAAGTAGGGCTCACTTCATTTATTTCCCTCACTTGGGGAATCACAATTCTGCACTGGTGTTGTCCAATGTCTGAAACAGTTTGCGGCAGCAGGGTAAATCCTATCCATGTTATTTCATCATGGTTGGAAGTGGAGGTGCTAATTATGTTACTATTCAACAAAATAAAAAGAGCAGCAGAGAGCATTGTTAAGGAATATATTATATTTGGCTCACTTTTTAATAATAAACTGTTCTGATTCACCAGCAAGCTACAGTGGTTCTGAATGTGTATACCCCTAATGAAATAGTTAAAAATATATAAAGCAAAATTAAACTATAGGGTAACATGAATACCCTCAGTGTAAAGCAATGGAAGCGTTGAACAGTGTGATGAACAACTTGATTTAATGGACATATGTACAGAATGCCACGCACAATAATCGAGGGCATAGTTTCTTTCAAGCACACATGGGACATTTACATAAATTTAATACATAGTAAGCCAAAAAAGCAAATCTCAAAAAATTTAAAAGACTTCTCAGGAGTCTGCCCCCAGTGATTATATTAGAAATTAACCAAAAGGCCCCAAACATTACTCATTTTAAGAAACTCTGATGATCCAAATAAGAAAGTCAATGGAAATTAGGTATTCAGAACTGACTTACAATACAAATATAAATTTGAAGGAAATTTACAATTTTTAGAAAGGTAATATAGTATAGTCTTATACTTAGGTTTGTGCTGAATTACACAACTTAAGTTAGAAAAAAAGAAGTGGAAAGAAGATAGAAATCACACAGTAGAAAGGATCTGCAAAGCCAAACCTTGAATCTTTCAAAAGACCAAAATAAAAATAGTTAAGTCTCTGATGAAGCTTCTCAAGAACAAAAGAGAACATAAAACAATATTAGGGATGAAAAAGGCATACAACCACAGATAACTAAGTTGATTAAAAAGAGAATGTGAACAATTTATGCTAAGATATTTGAAACAAAAGATACAAATTTCTAGAATAACATAATTTACAAAAACTGACTCAAATAGGAAATCTGAAGCTTTATAACCATTAAATACATTGAATCAATAGTAAAGAATATTTCCACAAAGAAAGTACCAGGCCTAAATTTACCTTTTATAGGTGAGTTCTCCCAAATTTTTAATAAATTAGTTGTTTTACTTTTCCTTCCAGAAAATAGGAGCAAAAGGAACACTCCTTTCAAAACAAAACCAAAGAAGGATTAATATAAGGTCCTGTACTTTTACTGTATCACTTATGGACAATGATACAAAAATTGTAAATAATATTAAAATATATCCAGCAGTGCAGAAAAAATATAATTCATCCTAACCAAGTTGGGCTTATCCCAGGATTTTGAGGGTGATTTTCTATCAGAAAATCTATAGATTAAACCATTCATTATGCATTTTAAGGAGAAAAACCGCGTATCTTCTCAAGAGATGCAGAAGAAGGTTTAGTTATATTCAACAGCTATTCATGATTAAAAACTCATAACAAACTAGGAATAGAGGGGTGCATCTTTAACCTGATAAAAGAAAAGATATGGGCCGTGCACGGTGGCTCACGCCTGTAATCCTAGCACTCTGAGAGGCCGAGGCAGGAGGATTTCTAGAGCTCAGGAGTTCAAGACCAGCCTGAGCAAGAGTGAGACCCCATCTCTACTATAAATAGAAAGAAATTAGCCAAACAACTAAATATAGAAAAAATTAACCGGGCATGGTGGCACATGCCTGTAGTCCCAGCTACCTGGGAGGTTGAGGCAGGAGGATCGCTTGAGCCCAGAAGTTTGAGGTTGCTGTGAGCTAGGCTGACGCCACTGCACTCTAGCCCAGGCAAGAGAGTGAGACTGTCTCAAAAAAAAAAGAAAGAAAAGAAAAGATATGTGCCAAAAAGCTACAGCAAACACCATTCTTCATGATAAATTGGAGCCTTTTCTTAAAATTAGGAACATAACAAGGATACCCACTATCACCACTGATTTTCAGCATTGTACTGGAGATCCTAGCCAGTGCAGTAAGGCAAGGTTAAACAAATCTTTACTTCCTAGTACTCAATAGGGATTTTTTTTTTTTAAGTATAAGGATAAGAAAGAAATAAAAAACCTATTTGTAGATGATGTAATTTTCTATGTAGAAAATTGGAACCAACCCACAGAAAGATTTTTGGAATTAATAAGAATTTAGCAAGGTGTCTAGATAAAAGATAAAGAGCAACCTCCCATGTACTGACACCCCCCAAAATAAAGTACCTGGAAATAAACCTGAAGTTGTAGAAGATCTTTATGGAGAGATTACAAAATCTTTATTGAAAGGCATTAAAGAAAACCTTAAAAATAAATGGGAAAGGCCGGGCATGGTGGCTCGCGCTTGTAATCTTAGCACTCTGGGAGGCAGAAGCAGGAGGATTGTTTGAGCTCAGAAGTTCGAGACTAGCCTGAGCAAGAGCAAGACCCCGTCTCTACTAAAAAAATAGAAAGAAGCCGGGCGCGGTGGCTCACGCCTGTAATCCTAGCTCTCTGGGAGGCCGAGGTGGGCGGATCGTTCTGAGCTCGGGAGTTCGAGACCAGCCTGAGCAAGAGCGAGACCTCATCTCTACCAAAAATAGAAAGAAATTAAT